>ML682013.1:18607881-18884566 GCA_007922195.1 Podocnemis expansa
CCCCCCCCCTTACCTTGGGGCTGGACGGGAGCCACTCCCGGGCCAGAGGAGCTCTATGGAGCATGCCCAGATTTTCTGGGCATGCTCCGTTGGAGCTTCTCTGGGCGGGAGTTTTCAAAACTCCCAGCCCCAGAGGAGTTCTGTGGAGGCTGCCGGCAGTGCGCTGCCGGCAGCTTTCGCTGCGCTGGCGGCTGTAGCGGACTGCGCCACAGTGCGCTGGCGCAGCTTAGAGGGAACACTGCTCTCCAATATGGCTTGCTGGCTGGCATTGGCTGGGGCCTTCTCGGGCCTCAGCCACCTACCACTGGTTGTAAGTGGCTGGGGCCAGATATATTCAGAGACCCCTTGCAATAACTCCGTGGACCCCCAGGGGTCCCTGGACCACAGATTGGGAACCACTGGCACAGGGTATCCAAACAAACAGACCACATGATATATTTCAGTCAAGCAGCAAACACACCACAAACACAGACACACACTACAGACAACTCACCCCAAAATCATGTAGCTGCTCCTCCTCCAACTACAGAATTCCTTTGCATAACTCTCCCATTGGCTGCCCCAGTTCACAAGGTTCTCCAGTTCACAAGTTTTCTGTAGTGCTCTTTTCTAGGTAGTCATTTCACACTTTGTATGTGTGCAACTGATTTTTCCTTCCTAAGTGGCACTTGTTCATATTAAATTCCATCCTATTTACTTCAGACCATTTCTCCAGTTTGTTCAGATCATTTTGAATTTTAAAACCTATCTTCCAAAACACTTGCAATTCCTCCCAACTTGGTATCATCACCAAACTCTCTTAGCCGTTATCTAAAACATTGATGAAGATATTGAACTGTACCAAACATAGAATTGATCCCTGCAGAACCCCAAATGATATGCCTTCTAGCTTGACTGTGAATCACTGATAATTACTCATTAGGAATGTTTTTTAAACCAGTTATTCACCTACCTTACAATGTTACCCCAGAAAATCGAATCGATTAATTTATCAATTTCCAAACCGTCCCGTAGTCTGGGATCTAATTTTGAAACCCTTGGGGGCAATGAGAGGGGACCATTTTTCACCTAAATGGACAAATACCGGCGTCCGGGATAAATGTCCCAAGTGGAGGATACAGCAACAGCCCGCCAATCAAGCACAGACCAGAAGCAATAAAAGACTTAGAGCCAATGATTTGTCCAAGGCAAAAATCAGATTTATTGCAATATCTACTCTGAAACTGACAAGGAACTTTTGTTTGCTTCACAGATAGCTCAACAGTAATATAACACATTAAAACTATTCTATACAATTACAACATGAAAAACAACACTTAGGTACACAAAAGGAACATCCAGCAAGTGGGGATCAGGCACTTGCTGGATGGAGAGATCTCAACTCTTATTACTCCTTTAGATCTTAATCTGGGTTTCTTATCTCACTCTTTTCTAGGTAGTTTACTTATAATCATAAAGTTACTTTGTAAGGCTTGGGCTCCCTGGCAGTACTAAAATAATCTAAAGATCTTAGGGTTTTCTACTAGTGTTCTTCCCCTCCTTGGGACCCCTTTCTTACCCCAAAAGTTGGAGAAAAGGCAAAGTCTCTCTCTCTGCGAGATGGTGGCTCTGTTCCTGAAATGGTGGCTGGCAGCTGCAGGCTGAAGGTCTTCTTCCTCTGGGTTTCTGCTCAGCTCTGGTCTGGTGGCTGTGGAAACTGGAACTTAGGCACAGCTCAGAACGTTCCCAGAGCTTGCAGGTGCAGTTGCTCTGAGACTGGAGCTACAGAGTATCAGTTCGTTACTCACAAGCTATACGTAGGACTGAGTTGGCTGCCTGCTTGTGAGTGCATGAGAGTGAGGATCAAGCCGTTGCCCACAAGCTGTACACAGGACTGAGTTGGCTGCCTGCTTGTGAGTTTTATTGGAGGCCCTTCTGAGACTGAATCCTGAGACCCAGCTCGAGGACTAAGTCCTGAGTCATCGCTCAGAGACTAAGCACCGTGCCTTTCAGAGACTAAGTCCAAAGACCCAACTCCCAGGCTTCCACTAGAGACGTTGTCACTCTCTCTAGGGTTGAGTGTGAGTGAGACTCCTTAGTGCAGCAGGAACATAGCCAGAGGCCAGTGGAACCCAGTAAGGAGTGGGAGAGATCTCCAATATTCTGCTCTGTGCAGCACCTTTTATTCACTCTTCTGTCACTCCCATCTTCTTCTTGACCAATCCCAAAGGTGTGATTTCATCTCCACCCAATTGGAAAAAGGGTGATTTCACCTGTCACCTGATCAAAAATCAATGCTTTTGATGGGTTCTTTGACAGGAGGTGGACACCTTAGAATCCTTGATGGGAGGGGGACAGAGTGAGTTCAAAAGTTCAAAATCTTCCTCCATCTTGACCTACTTTTCCAAAAGATATATCTGTTGAATCTGCTGAAAGAGATATACCTATGGAATCTGCTAAACCCTATGATCTCTCCATTTCACTTGCTGAATGCCCTTTGAATACCAACTTTGTTTAAACATTGATAAATGATGATTTATGAATTCTTTACCACTGATTATTACATATTATGCTGTTTCCAGCTTTATTTTAACATAGAATTCCTATTAGATTGCCTTACACTATTTTCTACCCATATGTGTCCTTATTCAGTCAAGGTTTTCTGTGATACTATCAAGATGGCAAAAATCTCAGGCAACAACGAAACTTCCTCTACTTTGTTTTCCCCTAGCTTGTTTATGAGAAAGTCATGAGAGAGACTACTAAAAGCCTTACTAAAGTCAAGGTATACCACATTTACTGCTTTCTCCCATCCACAAAGCTTGCTACTTTTTTAAAAGAGTTAACAAGTTCTTTTGACATGGTTTGCTCTTGACAAATCCATACTGAATATTAGAATCATAGAATCATAGGGTTGGAAGGGACCTCATAGGTCATCTAGTCCAACCCCCTGCCAGAGGGGGTTGGACTATTACCTATTATGGTATTATCTTCTGGGTATTTGTAAATGAACTGCTTAATTATTTGCTCCATTATCTTTTGGGATTCTGAAATTAAGCTGACTGTAGTTTGAATTCAGTTCAGACCTATCCCATGGTGGACAGCTGGAATGTTCTGGGTTTTCTTGAGGTTCAGTTCTCATTTAAGGATAAATACTAAAAGTACTGTTAGAAGCTAGTAATAGTCCTCCAAAGGAAGAAGATAACATAATGCCAAAAGATTGCATAGCAGTCATGTTCCTCTACTATTTCAGGAGCTAGTGTGTGTATTGGGATCAGCATTACTGGTATAACATTGGCTTATAATTTCTATATGTTTTAATGCCTGGGGCTTTATTAATATTATATTAATATTAACAAATTATATTAACATTAACAAATGTACCATCCATAGTGTTATTAACTATAATTTAATAAAAGGTTTTTTAATGGAAATCTCCAAAGCTGTATAGATTTTTAAAACAAAAATATATATATAAGGGATCTTGAAATTAGAAAGAAGACTGGTGTTAGAGGAAGGCACTCTTTTGCCCAGAGATACAGGGTTGGAATTTGTCAGGAAAGAGACTGGATAAGATGCAGTTGAAGTGCAGGGGATAGACTAGCAGCAGTTGAGCTGCTTGATGGCTCTGGCCCAAGGATGAAGAGAGGCTGAGAGAGTAGAGAGCAGAGCTAGAATGACGGGAAGTAATTCAAGCCCTAGAAGTTAATTCCAGAATGTCACTGATAAAAAAAAAATGTCCTTATTCTCACCCTTTGTGATTATCCAGTGCAAGATTCACAATCACTCCTCCCAAATGCGTGCCTAGCGATGATAGTGTAGAACTTTGTTAGGCAGCTTGTAACAATATAGGTGGTCCTCTGCTCAACTGAGTAAAATAATAATGGCTAAATGGAAAGAGAAACCCACTACTGAGCGCCATTTTAATACAGAACATTATAGTGACCTCAGAGTTTTCTTCTGAACTTACTGACCAAGTTTATCTTAATGTGATAAATGTTTATGGATTCTTCTAATTACTAGTCTGGTTTAAAGCTGAGACATTCAGAGAATACGGCTCCCTTTCATAAAGTTTCCAAGGGTTTCTAGAATAATCAATTACCATAATGAGTTTTTTTAAAGCTACCATTTGTCATTTTCTTAAAATATATAAACTACCCAGTACAAAGACAAATAGCTGGAGCTAGCATACCCTGTGGCCCTCTACAAAAGGCTTTCATTAAATCAAAATCAACTGAGAAACCTGTTGGATTTTATTTCAAAGTTAATTTTGCTTGAGTTAAATAAAAATCTGTAGGAAAAAGAAAAGGATAAAGCTATCAGTAGTTGCCTTCTTAATGAGACCATAAGCAAAATATGCTGGCCTCCTAGGCAGCAGTCAAGGAGCACGTTGTACATTATAGGTGGAATGGGCAGGGTATGAAATAGCTTTAAATTCTACAGATTTGGGGCCACTGTGCAGAATTAAAAATGCCTGAAGCTAGATGAAATTTAATACAGCTCCCAAAAGTACCATATGGCTAATAAAACAGCTGGGGTCACCAGAGTACAGAATAGACTTAACCAAACACCCTATGCTCCAGCTGAACCCTTTTTGGCAGCCACAGGGGATGGGTGGGAAAAGAAGATCCATTATGTCAGCACTCGACTACATTGGGATGACTCTCCTGCAATAGGCAATGCCAGTTGTGGAGTAGCAGCATGGATGGAGCAGGGCTAAGAAGTCCCAAAACAGCCCATGATCAGAGCCAGTATGATCATCATCATCATCATTTATCATCATCAATCTTCTCCATTCCTAGTTTTAATATTCATGATACTATACCCACTTCACTTACTAGGGTACTACCAATGTTCTGTACTACAGGAATCATATGATTCTGGGGCTGCAATACTTCAAATATCCTGACTTGGCATAGCATATCCATAGATATTCTGGGCACGCATATACTGGACACTGCAAAGTTTCTTGGGTCTAAGGTCAAATAATTTGAAACAAAACATTAAAAATGACATGTTTGTATGATATTCATGGTCTATAAAATCCTGTCCAAATTATTTTTATGAGACTTGCATATTATTAAAACAGTCAACTTAAGATCTTTATAAAAGTTCCAAGAAAAATGTTGGATCAGAACATAGGATCACCACCACGACTCGTAACCTCATTGACTGGCTCAGCAGACTAGAATAAGCAAGAGAAACTATAACAGTTTTATCCCCAGAGGAATTCTTTCAGAGCAAGCACCTGTTCTGTGGATCAAGAAAGGACTTTAATTTCCTGTGATGTCAATCTGGCACCTTTCATGAGGAGAAAAAAAAGTCTCACCTTTATTCCAGTGTCAGGATTGCCCTGACACCCTGATACAAATTTGCACTTCAGACCTAATGCCAGCACCTCCTTACATAAATATAACAAATTATATCAGAAGAATAGAGAGAGATTTTTGACTCACAAAATCTCTAAAGTCATAAAATAAGGACCCTAGACAAAGGCTGCTCAACAGTCCCTTTCAAAAGTTTGTAGTCCATGACAATGTTTTGTAAAACCTTCAACCACAATAAGATTCACTCATTTTTAATATGGAAAAACTCTGAGATTTTGGTTTTTTTTAAAAAATTCACAAAATCAGGTATTCAAACATTGTTTACATAGCACACATTACTTGGAGGAGAGCAAACTGTATCTTTACATAGGAAATAAGAATTCTTATCTAAGAGGCAATAGGTATTATATTCTTGTCCTTCCTAACTCTTTGAAGTAGTAACTACTGTTTAAGTTGCCTGATTATCAGCTGCTTAATAAAACAGCGTGACTCTTATACCAGGCCCTCTCTTTTGACAATAAGTACTTTCGATTCCAGTAGCAAAACTCCAGTTTGCTGTCCATAAACCTATAGACACATAACTTACCCTCTAACATAAATTGCAAGCTTTTGGCCTATGATTTTCATTGGAAAACACTGGCATCTATGACCATACACCTGAAGAGAGTCATAGCTATGAAAGCCATTGATAACATAGCAGTACCATGTGTCATAGGTTTACTTCACTTGTATTTACTGGTGTGGATGTCTATGCAGAGAAAAGGCTTGAATGTTTTTTGCAGAAAGGATATTATGAAGCTGCTATGCAGAAGCTGCGTGTCTTCTAAATACAGAGCTGAATGTGACATAAACCACACACTTCGGTAATAAAAACAGTTTTCCAGTTGCTGATTTTTGTATACTTACAGAATCTGTAAACTGTAGACACATCTAGATTAACCGTGTTTCTAACCTAGATTGTTCATATACAGTCTAAAGACTCCATGTGTCCTATAATACTTCTCCCATATGTACATACTTTCTTCAATGTTTATGAGTTTGTGCCTGTAAAAGCAAACTCTCCTCTCATTGCAGACTGTCATAAAGAACTTGCTGTTTTTGTCTGTTTATTCTGTCACCAGATCCTTTGACCACAGTGCACTGATTGGCATTTTGTGAGCAGCTCTTGGCATAGCATTTTCAAAAGTGGCTAAGTGACAAAGGGCCAGAGTTTTAAAAGCATCTAGTGACTAATTCCTATAGATTTCAGTGGGAAATAGGTGCCTAAATAACTTGTAAAAACTGCCCTACATTAAAGGGACATTCAAATCAAAGTTCACTAATTCACTTTTGAGAATGAAACTTAAGCTCCTAAATCACTTAGATGCTTTTGAAAATTTTACCCTTCATGTCTACACTTTTCTATTTGGTTCTGTGGCACCACCTGCATTACTATAGTTATAAATTATTTTTATTACAGTAATGTCCAGAGGCTGCAGTCAGAATGAGGGTCCCTGTGGAAGGCACAGTACAAATATATAGCAAGAATTCCCTACATCAGAAGTGTGATGCAAGAATAAACTCATAAATGTTAGTTAAGTGATTTCATACAAGGGTAATGAGGACCATATAAATATATTAGATTTGTTGCCTGGAATATAGTCCCTTCTCCAAGGAATTTACAGTCAAAGTTAAGAATGAACACTAGCAAACAGAGGGAAAAGAGTGAGGAGCACAAGAGTAACATCGAAAAGAAATGCATGATGACATAGACTGATTTTGAGCACATCTGGATTATTGCAAACATTTTTTAAAAAATATTTAATTACAACACATAAACAAATACATAAAAAAACGGTACTAGAAATCCCTACTGGCTATCTACATTAGGAACAGGGCCATCCCAAGGGTTTTTGGCAGCCTAGGCAAACTATGACTTTGGCACCCACCCTCCATGTTTTATAAGAGATAATATATTAATATTTTTTTCAAATAGATGATAAAATTCAGTTCTGTCTAATTTGGTGCCCCACAAAACTTAACTCCCTCAATGACCACCTAGTTCACCGATATGATTGGGCCAGCCCTGATTAAGAATTTTGCATAGACATTATGGCTATGTCTACAATAGCAAATTAGTCTGGATTAAGGAGGCCTAATCCAGGCTAATTTGGTCCCTAACTACCTTAGGCTTTGCCTGGTTCAAATTAAAACATTTTTTATTTGAACTAAGCAAAACTTAGTCTGAACTACTTATTCTGAACAGTAAGTTTGAACTAACCACATAGTTCAAATTTTAGTTTGAACTAGCATGATGTAGCAGTGCTAGTTCAAACTAAGTAAATTTGAACTAAATAAATTTGAACTAAGCAGTTCTAACTAGCCACATTTTTCATTTAAACTAACTTGTAATTTGAACTAGCTGTGCTTTTTTAGTTCAAACTAAAAAGCTGCAGTTAGTTCAAACTAACGTGGGGTTAGTTTGAACTAGCCAGGAACTGCTTAGTTCAGATTAAGGAAGTCCAAACTAAGCTTCCTGGTGTAGATACAGGCTATGGTAGTAACTAACGTTGGAGAAAGACTTAAGGAGGACAGAGTCTTTACTGACTAATTCAGAGAGGATTATTATACAAATACAGCATGTGAAAATTGAGCAAACACTTGTTGGAGAAGTACGGAGTGATCGACATTAGCATCATTCTCAAAATAGAGTGGGGACAGGTAAATGTAGTAAAATCAAAGAACATAGGAAGGGACTTGCTTCTGGATGGCCATATAGGATAGGCAAACGTGAGGCTAGACAGAATGAGATCAATCAGAAAATAAAAGGTAGATCTGTGAATGACGGATATGAAAAAGATAGTATTTGAAGTTATGTGAGGAAGTAAGATCACTGAAAGAAAAGGCTTAAGAGGAAGAGCAGGCCAAGACTGAAGCCATAAGAGACCATTACACGTAAGGGGAGGAAAGGAGGAAGAGGAACTGAAATAAAAGCTATAAGACTGACCAATAAAAGAAGAACAAGGAGAGGACATGGAAGCCAAGGGAAAATAGGATTTCAGATTCTTAAAGGAATTTCTAATAATAAATTCTCCACCTACATTACAGGGGTATCCAGTCTGGAATTCAGCAAGTGAAGAAGGAAGCTGCATATTCTTATTTTCATGTCTGGATTCAAAATATAGCTTTTCATTAAGTTAAAAATAAAAAACTCAGGATATATGGTATATGAAATAGGGAATCTAGTTAATAAAAGCAGAAAACAATACAAATTATATTAAGTTAAAAAACAGAAATGTGGAAAACAAGGATCACAGGTTATCTTTGCCACAAGTACAATCATTACACATATATTTGTGGTCAGATTTGTAAGGTTGCTGCATGTATTGCTAAAGTAAAAATTTGTGTAAGTATTTGCTATAAGCATAAAATATGGATTTATTAATATAAAACTGTGAATTGTATTACAAGTAGAGATTTGTCTACTGGTCCAATTACCAAGAGTCCATGTGCAAAGTGAGATACTATGCTGTGCATCATGGATAAGCTCTCATAGTCTCCACATGTGGCACATGCAACAGCCTTTGAAATTAGACCTTGCTGAAGTCTTCAAAAATAATGCTGTATACACTATAATCATACACAGCACAAGTTATTGTCCCCCATTTTATACCATGGAAAGGTATCATAACTAAGATACCTTGAATAGCTGGCACATTCCTAAATAGAAAATGTCTTAAAAATTCTGACAATGTTTGGATTAATGAAAGCAAGTTCAGAACACACTTGATGGGGGAAAACTGACAGTATTGCTGCAAAATAAAATATATTCTATAACAGTGACTTCTATAGAACATTGATAGAAAAAGCACTGATCCAGATAAATAACTTCTTTATGTCAAGAATTTAAAAAATGCTACATTTAATTTTAATATCATGATGAGAAGTATTCCTCCTGCTTGCTAGGCCTCATTACACTACAGCATGTGTAGTGTTTGCCTTATTTAACGATTTTTATCAATCATTTAACAATGGATAATGCACTCAGTGTGGATAGAAACATAAGTGATGAAGGCACAAGGGTACAATCTACTAGCAAAAAAACAATTTTTTACTTTAGTGTATGACAATCTTAAAAAATTGAAATGAGGGGGAAAAGTATTTCAATATATAATGAAAGTGATTCAAGAGAACTTCATTAAGGCCCCTGTTCAGCAGAGGACTTAAGCAGATGTTTAAAGGCCAGACTAATAAAAGTATTAGGAGCCTACCTCCCTTTGAAGTTAATGGGAGTTCATTAGGTATCTAAATACTTTTAAAAATCTGGCTCTGACTGCTTTGGAACTTCAGCCAAAGCACAGAGAAATCAAAATTTTTCAACTGACTTTCTGAAGTTTTGTATCAAGACTTTGCTGAGTAGGATTGGACTACATCATGTGCTTAGGTTCATCCCTATTGAGACAGAATTTAAGTATAATGTACTTAACTTGCTCAATCTCACTGACATCAGTGATGTCCTGGCTGCTATTGCTTTCCTGAACTGGGAATCTCAGTGCTTTTCTGAATCAAGGTAAAACAACCTGCTGTCTAAAGTGACCACACAAAGCATAACAAACAAGGATTCCTGTGGCACTTAAAGATTAACAAATTATTTATTGCATGAGTTTTTGTGGGAGAAAATCCCACTTTGTCAGATGCTTTGAAGTAGGATTTGCTTACATGAAAGCTCATGCAATAAATAATTTGTTAGTCTTTAAGTGCCACAGGACTCCTTGTTTGTTTTGCTGAGCTAGACTAACACGGCTGCCCCTTTGGAACACACAAAGCATGTCAAACGTTGTACACAGTTCAGCTTCATCTCCATCAGAAGATCATCTCCACATACAGGCGAATGTGATCTGGTAATAAAGATGACAGTGAAGTGTACGTGATAAATAAAGTAGATTATATCACATAAAGCAGTACATATTTAAACTTGTAAAATCCATGTGTTATGGTGTTTATACATGATGTCCAAAATTTTCAAATTTCCAAGCCCCTCATACAAAAGCCTAAACAGTGGCTTCACTGGTGCTGGGCCCAGGGGGTATATGCCCTGAGTCCCAGTGCCAGTGCCCCGAGTGGCAGAAGCCTGATCCAGCCCTGGCCCAAGCTGGGGATCTGGGGCTGCTGCACCGCCCACAGTGGTGGCTGCATTACCCACACCCGTCCCTACCTGGGGATCTGAAGCTAGGCTGTCCTTGGTGGCAGCCACCTTATCCATCCCCATCCCCATCTGGGGATCCAGAGTTGGGCTGCCCATGGCGGTGGCCACCTTACTTGCCCTCGTCCCCAACCCCAGATGGGGATCCATGGCTGGGCTCAGCTGGCAGTGGCAGGAGCCCAGTCCAGGACCTGCTTGGGGTCCCAGGACTGGATTAGGCTTGGGCCCCAGATCAGGCACAGGGAACCCCCTGCAGAGCCCGGGCCCTGGGTCTTTTTCTGGAGCAGTGTCATCCTTGAGCCTGAATACTAATTAAAGTGCTCTGACCCTGAGACCATCTCAGTGCCTGAGGCAAATGGGTCACTGGTATCAGGTAATGAGTTTCACCAACCATAAACAATTCATTGTGCTCCAACTCACTGTGGTTATAATCTGTATCTTAAGAAGTCTCACTGCTAATAAGTCACTGGTCATTAATATTTTTGTGTGATGTATGTACACAGTGTGTATTAAGAGTTATTGATATGTGCTTGAATGGTGAGTAAAATGTGTTTAAATCACACGTTGGGGAGGGTTGATAAATGGTCTGCCCTAGACAAAGGAAGACATATTTGTATTTCAGACCAGACTTCTTGTCAGGCAGACACATCAGCGTATGTACAGTATGCTCAATCATTTGATAGTATCATAATCAGCCAGGTGACGAGCCAGTATCCCATCATCCAAGTAAGTCAGTGAACACTCATCAAGGCTATGTGATATAGTCTGAAGATGACCACATCCAAATTATGGGTCATTAGAGAAAAGACCTGAAAAGACTGGGTGGCTAGTGGACAGCCAAACTGGTAGATGGCTGAAGACGTCTCAGTAAAGAGGCAAGTAACTGTTCTCACATATCTCGGCCAAGGGCATGATGGAGGCTCCCTCACAGCAAATATGAGGTGGTACTATGTTACTAAGTATTGGAGCCATAGCAACAGAGTTCACATAAAGTGTTGGTAACAAACTGCACTGTTTTGTTCAGCTCTACATTGACCAACTTCATGTGAGACTAGTCAGTGGTAGAACAAAGGTATCTGGCACTTGCCAGGTTATTTTTTTTTGGGGGGGGGGGGAGACAAGCTCAAATTTGTGCTCCCTCAGGCACCTCACACTACCCCATGCCTTGCATTTCCCCTTGCCTGGTGCACCCCTGCAGCCCAGTGCCTGGGGTCTTGGTCTCCCATTGCCCTCCCCCATTGCTACAGCACTGAGACAAGTGCCACCAAACAGGAGCACAGTATTTTGCTGTTAAATAACAGAGACAAAGAGCTAATGTTCTAGGTGTCCAGCTGCTTATACCCTAGGTTGAGTTAGCCAGTCTTCTGAGAAAATTGTTCTGGGTGGTGACTTTGATTGCTATCTTCTTCAGGTGGTTGCAGTACATCAATGACCTATTCAATGTCATGCCAACGAAACGGGGTTCATGTCATTTTGCAGGCACTGGATATTTACAAAAATATTTAACTCATGGTTTACATTTGCACTATGGAGACAAAATGTGCTAGAAACTGTCTTGGGAAAGCTCAGCCACAGGTGCAACTGACCATGAGCTTCATATCATCATTCAAGAATTTGTTGATTTCTGGGAAGTATTGAGCTTGAAAACTGCAGCAAATATCATCAGCATAGTTAAACTTGTGCTAGAGCACTGCTTGCAGGACACCAATATACACAATAAATAGTACTAGTGAAAGAGCCAAACCTTGAGGAATACCATTAATCTGACACAGTCAGGAACTGTAACACTTACCTGTGTGCATTCTGTGCTACCTATTCTGGAGGAAGAGCTTTACTATTTTGACCACCCAATGCAGGGCAACTTGAAAGAGCTTATACAGAAGTCTTATCTGTCATAAGTAGCAGTAAACTCCAGGAAGACAACTCCTGTCAGGCAGAAACAATTAAGGTGTATTTACTTATTAAGTAAACAAAGCTCTCAAGCTACCAAACAGGGGCAAAGACAGCTTTCCGCAGGAAAGACAAACTTTACTGGTGCTATAAAAACAAGGATTCAAGTGATAAGCAATTAATTATATGCAACTGATTTATACAATATTGTTGAATTGATTGTGTACAATATCATTGAATTATAAATGTTTATTGAAAGAGTTATAAAAGCCTATTATGCTCTGGTGATTAATATAATCATGAAATGTACATATTAATACTGCATAATAATCTATGGATATTCACTGATATTAAGCTTTACAGTCTGTGTCCAAAAAAAAAAAGGACTAGATCTCTCTCAGACAAGAAGGAATATTACAGCTATTTTTCCGTCACCTATGTAAACTCAGCAAGGTGTGACCAGAAACAATGTAAGTTCCATTTGCATAGAAATCAGCAGAGATTGAGATGACCACAAGATGAAAAGAACAGCATCCTATCTCTTGAGATATGGTCACTGAACTTTGGAAAATATAAGAATGTACAGAAGTTATCTTTGGCATTCATTACAAGAAAAGCACAAGAGAATAGAGCTCTTGCAATCAGAGAAAGATGAGTTCTTCAACCAAAGAGGGTGATTTGAACGCTCTAGAAACTGAATATAGGTGAGAAACCTGCTTGAGAAAGGATCTTTCACTTAGGAAAACAAGGGAAATGAGTGTTCTGTACTTCTATGGAAAGTCCTGACAGAAAGTTAGCCATGACTGGGAAGAAGAATGTGAGAAAAACACTTGAACAAAGCTTGTACCTTACTAGAATAAGTTTTAAACTTTTAGACAGGGGTCTTCAATTATATTTATTTGCAACTCTTTCTAATATACTCCTTTTATTTGGCATTTCTTAACTTATATTCTATTTTTAATAAATTTGTTATATTTTTCTCTATAACCAGATCAGTGCTGTGTTTGAAGAAAAGGGTGTATTTACCCCAATTAAGTTACTAATCTGTAATGTGCTTTTGTCTCATTAAAGGAAGAATTAACTTTATTATTTCTGTATCCAGGAAAGGTTTGAACTCTTCAAAATTTGGAGAAATTTGGAACTCAGACTGTGTTGGGGTCACCTTATCAACTGTTACCAAGGCTGACAGAAGCCAAAGTGGGGATTTAGACAGGCTGATAAGGTCAGATCTGCTGAACCAGTGCGGTCTAGCACACAGAAATCCAATACGATTGTCAAGTCTGTGATCATACTTGTTGAACCCCGGGTTCGTGATGTGACTGGGATGGACCAGCGACACCCACCAAAGAGACGGACACCAGTTCAAGTAAACAAAAATGCTACTTTTATAGTGACACCTTAAACACCTTTAACCACTTAACAGTGTAAAACAAGGAGATCTATGCAAAAACACTTGTACTCAACTAACAATATAAAGCAAAAATCTATATAGGACACTTATAACCAACTAACAGCATAAAGCAAAATCTAAATGAACACTTATAATTAAATAACAATATAAAGCCAAAAACCTATGCAAAGCACTTATAACCAAGTAACAGTGTGGAGCAAGAAAGTCTATATAAAGCACCTGTAAAACACCTCCAACCAAACAACAGGATAAAGTATGAAAGTCTATGCAAAACACTTACAACCTACAAAAGTACTTACAGTTAAATAACAGTATGGATTAATGACCTACAAGAGAGTGGCCATAATAAGTCAAGGACTTTTCTGGCCTTTTACTGCCTCAACATTGGTATAGGCACTGACCAGCCCGCCCAACGCGTATTTACCAGAAAGCCATTCCTCCTTGCTAGCCAAGAAGGGTGGGCAGCAGAATGAAAAAGTCAGATGAGAGAAAAATAAACCCCCACACTCCCCCCGTGTACACTGGGGAATTCTGGGCCCAACAGTTTAGAGCAGAAGCAGAGTAATGAACAATTATACAATAAGAAGGATGCAAAATACAAATGACTAACAAAACACCTGGCAAATTAACAACACAAAACTATGCTAGACCATAAACAACTATATCATGAAAAGACTATACAGGATACAGAGAAAATAATAACAACTACACAAACTATGCAAAACTCAGGTAAAGAAGCTACAATCACAGACTATATATAAATGGTACCAAGTAGGATGATTAAGAGAAGGTAGGAGGCCTATATCGATTTATAATACCTGTCCCAGGACCGCGGTAGAACCCAAAGTGAGGAGGCAGACCAGCTGCAGCATCTCAGCACTTAATCGTTCGGCTGGCAATCCGTGTACACCCCAAAAGAAAGGTCTCATGGGTGGGTGCTCCCTGTCTCAGTTGGGGGCCAATCCGACTGGGTTGCGACATGCCCTTTAGCATTCGAGGGTGGGAGAACAACCAGCTAGCTGAGACAGGGGGTTTTAATAGAATTTTGCCCAGCCAGAGTAAAAATAGCCAATTAGGAGTGGGATCCTGGTCAGGACCAATGATAAAACTGGGACCCCGGACAATGACTCCTCCTTCGTGGTGACGGGGGTGCCGAGAAACTGTTGGGGGGGGGGGATAGAAACTCACCCCCTTTGTTGTTGACAGAAACTAGGGAGGAAAAAACTCACACAGGAGATTGAGAGCCATCAGGGGAGATTGATACTTAACGTTCTTCCCCCTTGTGCTGGATGGCCCAGAGATGGAGGCCCATCAGGGAGATCGATACTTAACATTTCTCCTTGAGAACAGCATAATCCAGGGAGCTACGTGTGGGGTGGGGGGGCCATCATGGCTGCCACCTCCACTGACAATACCATGCCAGGAACTGTAGCAGCAAAGCATTATAGGACACCTATGGTTTCAGGGCAATGATGACACAATACCTTATTTGATTGTACCCTGAACTCCCCCGACAGTGGTGTAACCCTATAGAATTTACACGCAATATGCTATTTTGATCAAGGTTTACACTGTAAGCAAAGGCGAAATAGTTTTAAGTGATTGTCAGGTGAAAAGGCTGGGAACATCAAAAGATGTTTACAGATGTGCTATTTTTGCTTTATTTATTTTGGGCAGGGAAACAGAACAAAGGGATGAGTGAAGATTAGTATGAAGTGGAAAAAGCTGGAGGAGCAAAGAAACAGATGCTGAGTTTACCAAGAAGCAGTTTGCAGAGCTGTGGGCACAATGAGGTTTGTCAGCCTCTGCTCAGAAGTAATCAGAGCTGGTGGCCATGCTGTACTTTAAGGTCATGAGACAGAGAGGGGCACCTGCTCCAAATCAGAGACCAGAAGGAATCACTTTTTTCTCTGTAAGGCATGCATTGTTCCCTAGATGACCCAGCAGAGACAACAGCAATGGCTAGAGGTCCAGTTGTGGAGGTTGCAGTGAAAAGTCAACTAGGAAAAGAGAGGTGGATGCAGGAGAAGGCAGGTCCGGAGCAACTTGTTTACCAAGCCAAACAGAGGAAGCTTTGAGAAAAGAGAAGGACCAAATTACACCCATGGAATGAGGAGGAAATATGTAAGGACGTGATTAATGAGGTGCTAGCGGATAATCAGATGTGAGCCCGAGGAAACCTATCACTCTGGCTGTTATGGACACTAAAGATCATTCTGGGATTCTGACTGTGAGAATGTGGGACGTGTTTTCTTGATCTGTTATTTCCTGTAATGATGTAACATAGGGTTAACAAACTTTTTAGCCTGAGGGCCACATCCCCTGAATGGCAGGCTATGTGCAGTGGCAGAGGGTGGAGGTAGAAAAGAGGCAGAGCTTATAAAATAAAATAAAATAATAAATAAGATCAAATATATTATTTATAAAATAAAATTTAATAAAAATCCAATGCTCCTGAGCTATGAATAGAGTGGCTGTGTGCTCTTGTCTGGAAGCTGCTGAGCTCATGGGACAAAAGGGTGGGGCTGGGAGGGGGAAACATAGCAGCTACCATGCTCCTGCCAGGATACAGCTTAGCCCTGAGAGTAGTGACTGCTGTGCCCAGCCTTGGCACTGATGAGCCTGCAGGAAGAAGGGGCAGGGCCAGGGTGGGGGTGAGGAAATGGCCACTAGCCAGACCCAGCTGACAAGCAGGATGAAAGACTCAGGCAGGCCATATGTGGCACATGGGCCATAGTTTGCCCACCTCTAATGTAACAGGATTGAGCCCAAGGACTCAGGTACAAGCCCACCATGGCTGGACTCAGGGGTCAAAAAGGAAAATTCCCACTGGGAAATCTGAATCACTGTTGTGTGTGTCTGTGGCACAGCTAAAAAAGTGCTGTGGGTCAAGTTCTGCTAGAAGCACTGAGATAGCTAAGAAAGCTGTGGGCCAGAACTTCAGCAGATGCAGGAAAACTGAAACCGCACTGGAAGATGCTGTGGCACAGAAATTGCTGGATGAAGTGAAACAGGGGTAGAGCTAAGAATAGGTGATGGCCAGAATTCTGCTGGGAACATGACAGAATCAGAGTAGTAAGAGGTTGGTTTCACTCCTTAGAGGGCAACAACTCTGTACTGTTGTGGGTAAGGGAAAATCCCCTAAAACTGTAAAGTGGTGAGAGAACCCAGTACTGGACTGAATGACCAAGATGGGTATAAGGCAACTGCATTGGGGAGTATGGATGGTAAGGCAGAGGAATCCTTTGTTTATGGGCTCAGAAGAACTTTGACCTGACCCCTTCAGTGTAGCCAATAGCTAATCCTATTGCATCAATGTCAGAAGGAAAATGTGACACAGAGGACCATTTGTGGTTCTTTACTCTGTATCAGACTTGACCTACTCATTCAACTCATCATCAGAAGCATCAAGCACACATCACTTCGAAGTAGCACCAGACCTTTCCAAAAACAGCCGATGCAAAACCTGCAGACATCTTTCCACTGCTACTATGATCAAAACTCCCAGCAACACACTTTCCAAGATCCATAGTGTGGTGTTTTGGACTACCTAGGGTCATTGGGGTTGTCATAGTGATAAATGGGAGAGTCGTTTAGGTGCTAGGAAAACCTGTCTGTCTCCTCTCTCTCTCTCAGTTCTCTTTCAATAAAGACTTCTTATACAGCTCTGAATATGCTGTCCTCCTTATTGGATTATAATCTCCCTTAAAACTCTACACATAGTTCCTACACATATGGTGCAACTCATCCAGTGCATTAGACACCCAGTAACAGCCATGTGGTTGAAACCAGGCAATAACTATACTCTCTAATAAGCAACCACAGAAAAATTATTAACCCTCCCCCCCAAAAAACCCTTGTCAGCTATGTATGTTTTCCACAAAGCAACAACTCTATATCTAACCTATCAGTCTTCATCCTCAAAGGAAACCTATACCTTATATTCAAATGATGAGCCTGGGAGCTTAATTTCATAACTTTGCTAAAAAATTATGGCCTGAACAGAAACCTTATATTTATTACAACAATCTGTAGCTCACTAAAACCCCTTTAGTACTGTGCTTGCAGTGGTTTTACAGGCCACTCGACCTTGAATGGTCCCTTAGAATAAGTTCTATATACTTATGCTAAACAATCTATGCCATCTTGCATTTAGCTATGAGGATCGAAGTACCTTTCCCAGGTCAGAAGTGTGTGTGACTTGAAAGCCTGCCTCTCTCACCAGTAGGGGTATATCTACACTGGTGAATTAGTCCAAATCAAGGAGGCTTAGTTTGGACTAATGTAGCCTATGGCCTCACTAGGCTTTCCCTAGTTCAAACTAAGAAATTTCGCAATGTGGACTAGGACTAAGGCTTAGTTTGGATTTAAGAAGTCCGAACTAAGCTGGTTAGTTCAAACTAACCACGTGTTCTAGTTTGAACTAAGCATTAATTTGAACTAACCTCGAACTTCTTAGTTTGGGTTAACAAGTCTGAACTATTTTTGCCTGATATAGACATAGCTTAGAAGTTCCAAAGGGGTAGTTGTGTTAGTCTAGTTCAGCAAAACAAACAGGAAGCCCTTGGGCACTTTTAAAGACTAACCAATTTATTTATTGCATGAGGTTTCATGGAGAAAATTCCACTTCATCAGATGCTTGAAGATGGGGAACTCACAGAATGGGAGTAAAACTTCTGTGCATTTAACTTCCTCCCATTCTGTGAGTTGTCTATCTTCAAGTGTCTGACAAAGTGGGATTTTCTCCCAGGAAAGCTCATGCGATAAATAATTTTTTTAGTCTTTAAAACTGC
This sequence comes from Podocnemis expansa, assembly GCA_007922195.1. NCBI lineage: Eukaryota > Metazoa > Chordata > Testudines > Podocnemididae > Podocnemis > Podocnemis expansa. The sequence goes on from ML682013.1 coordinate 18,626,464, forward strand.
CACAGGACTCCTTGTTTGTTTCACCAATAGAAGTTGGTCCAATGAAAGATACTGCCTCTTCCACCTTGTCGTTGTATTACTCACCATACCTCACACCCTAGTGTCATGGTATTTATTTAATATGGGAGATATGATACATCATTTGAAATCTGATAAAACATGCTCACTAATGTCAATATGCAATCTCTGTAACAACTAACTAGGTAGATTATGGATATTTTCTAATATTATTCCAGGAGCTTGTAAACAAAGGTGACAAAACAGTTTTCTTTTATAAGGGGAAAGAAAAGATAGTTGCAGATGCAGTACTCAGAAACTGAGGGTCAGCATTTAAGTGGAATGCTGTCTGACCCCAAGATCACCTCTAGCACACAGGGTATTCTGGGAAACTTCAGAAACAATAGGTGACTTGTATTAGAAAAAGATAATCTTGCTAATTTTAAAGTATTGACTCATATATGTTTCCTTTTCTTTGCTATTTCACCTTTTCTATTAAACTTTTATTTATTTTCTGCCTCAAGCAGGTCTCAATGATGCAAACTGTGAGGTGTGAATGTACCAAAGAGAGCTGATAAGTGGGAGCATGTTTCATATTTTCAAAGGTAAAGATCCAGAAGGTGAAAGTCCAAGTGCCAGGTAATTAAGAACTTAGGGAGACTGATCTGGGGGTACTTGGGATCAAAAGGATGTTGAAGTCACCCAAGAAGAAGTAACTAGCCTGGTGGAATCCTGGGGCAGGGAGCAATTTATGCTTGTAGGCTTGCTGCTGATGACAGAGCACTGCAGCACAGCATTAAGACACCCAAAATTACAAAGCAGGCAGTGACAGAACCATTTATTGGTCTAGGTCAAGGGTGTCAAACTCATATGCTATGGCAGGCCAGATTTGACTTAAATGTACTTCAAGTGAGCCATACATACCATAAATCAAAATACTACAGCACTTTTGCAGCATCGCAGACTGCTGTGTATGCGGGACAGTGCTCTGCGAGACCACTCTTCCTGTTAGGGAGAAGGTGCGGTCTCACGGAGTGCAGTCTCACATACTGAGCGCTCTGTGATGTCCTGAGACTTGACATTCTCACAGTATTGTGGAGTTCTGGGTATGCGAGAACATATCCCTCTCTGTTAGGGAGTGACTGTGGTCCCACCGAGTGCAGTCACAGGCCAGATGGAAGAGGTTCGTGGGCCAAATTGGCCCACAGGCCACATATTTAACACCCTTGGTCTAGGTGATTCCCAAAACTTTTTTAGTGAATCATATTGGAAAATGTTGGCCTCTATTTCTCTAACTTAACAAAATATTTTATTAATATTTCATTGAACTTTTTTATATTTAAATAAGATTTAATAAACTGGAACTTCAGACATATTTAACAGGCCAATGAGCATAGTTCTATTCTGTTACATTAGTCTATTGCTATCCCAGCTTGTGATGCCACTGACTCAAGTAAAGACAGCTGTTTCACATGTAAAGGCTGTAATTTCATTCAGATAGGTAGGGTATTGCAGCATTTCTTTAGTCACTGCAGTCAAAGGCAAATCACAGTGCAGACCCTGAAGATGTCCCGCAATAGTGTGAGCCAGAGATTCACATTTATGTTTACAAGGCTAAAAGAGGACCAAACCATCTATAAAGCACTTATAATTCAGTATGACTACTACAACTGCTACTACTACTACTAATAATAATAATAATCTGTTCAGCAGATATATAACTTGGCAAAAAAAATATTTTTGTCTCCTACCTGCCCTTTAAACTAATTAAACGATCAAGGACAAGAAGGAATATCAGACCACAATTGACTATAGAGATCACTCATCTGCCACGTCCAGTTAATTCTGGCATTTCTTATGTGTTACATTTTACTGGATGTTATTTCGTTATGGGTAAAGGGTGCTGTTTAGTTAGAGCAAGGGACTAACAGTTAAGATCCTGCAGCTTTATTTGAGGCTCTTTCAGGGTATCCTTAGACAGCAAGCAGCAACATGCCTCCAAACCTGGGTGGATAGACTCAGGCTTGCACTACAGTACAATAAATAATTGTGTAGACGTTAGAGCTCCACTTCTGAAACCCAATACTGCCTAGGCTTTAGATTCCAAGCTCCTGCCTGAGCTGCTATGTCCACATGACTATTTTTATCACTATAGCATAAGCCCAAATCTGTTGACCTAGGCTCTGAGACTTGTGGACTGCACCTCACTATTTAGACATGCCCTCACTGCTGAATTTGTTCTCTGGGTCAAGTCACCTAAATTGTCTGCACCTCAATTTACCCACATTTACCTACCTGAGGAATTGATGTGAAGTATAATGAATGAATGGCTCTAACACACTGTGAGATATCCTGATGAAATGAGCAATAGAAGTGCAAATTATTATTTCATTATTATGTGAAATCTGCATATAAATAGAATCTCTGTCAACCATGCATGGAACCCAGTAGATGCTTTTGATAAGTCTCCTGACAGCCAATGCAACTAGTCTGCCACATCGATGATCTACTGAAGAATAAAATGATTTGTGTGCCTAAGCAATAAAAAGCCACTCTGTAGCAATTTTGCAAAATGTTACATGGGGTTTTAACTATGTGACTCTTATTGACTTAAATGGGAATCATGCAGCTAAAAACCCATACAACACCTTGAAAATGTATCCCTAAGTGTTTTGTCAATAACCATATGTAAGTAATAAAATGGGATTCATTCTTTTCTACTCAAGATGTATAAACATTATGTTTATATCAGCACAATTACTGACTTTGTGTAGCTTGATAGCCAGCCTTTAGTCATACTATAATTGGCATCTTGATTGCGTAATGTCATTTTAATGTGTTCTGAAGAACACACATTATAGTATTAGATTCTTGCTGTGAAAGAAGTGCAGAACAGCTATATCATAAAAAACAGCAATAACATTTTCTCTAAAAATCATGCACTAATTCAAAATTATTGATTTGTGTCTAACAGTTTCCTAGATACAGTTTATGTGAATGATAAAATGATAAAAACAATTTACTCCCACTAATCACCACCTACATGCTGGGAAACAAAACACAGAGAAACATACTGAAAGGAATTTTCTCAGCCAGTGAGAGTGCAGGAATACTGCACAGTTTACTGCTCTATAAAACTTATTTTATATGAATTTTTCAGATATGCAAAACCCTGTAATCTGATTGGTTAACAATAGGTGTCAGACTCAGAATGAAAGGATCTCTATAATAACATTTCTCAATAGCAATAATCATTATTATTTACATTCTCCAATTGGATGAGGGCCCTTGTTAGTTTATTGTGACTGGCTGAGGCAGCAAAAGCACAGACATTTGCATACTGACTTATTCTCATTACCATTCCTTGGAAAATAATTTCTTAGTAATCACTTTATTATTGTCATTAGTCATTTATTATGCAGATCCTGAGCTCTGATTGGCTACTACCTGCAGAGCTCCCCAGGCCACATACCCACAATGGAATTAGGCTACCTTGACTACCTCCAGCAGTGGTCATCTCTCCCCTTTAGCACTCACCCTGGCATTAAATGTAATTTTCATAATTCATAATTTGGGTCTGGGGACTAAGCCCTCATTAGGAGGAGACAAGAGATACTGAGAGCAACTGAATTACAAAAGACAGCATCCTAAGTTCAAGTGGCTATATTTGTAGTGGATACTCAGATAAAGAACTCTCAGGACATCAATTCACAGTTTATAGATCAATAGTAGCCAATAAGAGCACAAAAACAAGATGATGTTACAATAGCTTTTGAATATTGTTTTTATGCTACCTGTTTATTGTAGCAGGAACAGTTTCTGATAACTTTGTTCTCTTCATCGGATAAGAGAGACAATCTTCTATGACTATCTGAAGGCCTTCGGGATACCAGTTCATTCTTGGAAGAAAAGAGTGAGTTGAAAGTCTCTCCTGTAGAGATTCTGTCTCCTCTCCTCCCAAGCTGGAAAATGGCTTAGCAAGCAGGGTATCCTTTGTGTGAAGGGGAATTCTGTTTTCGTCCATGAGGCCACCTGTTTGTGTTTCTGCAACACTTTCTGAAGTCAGGCTGGTTCTTTTCCTGTTTCTCTGAAGAAGGGTACTGCTCCACTTTTCTCTGTGCATGAGGTCTCCTGATCCTCTCCTTCTAAGAAGAACTTGGATAGGGCAAGTCAGCTGCCACTCTTCTGGGGCTGACATCAAGACCCTCAGATTGACTCTTGTCTTCTCATCCTCACCTCCCTGCACAAGTTCCATGTGCCATTCTCACAAAGAAAGGATGAATGCCCAACATCACAAGGTCCACAATTCTTTGGCTGTCCTTCGCAGGGCTGGTTCAACCATATAGGAGAACTAGGGGGTCGCCTAGGGAGTCAGGCTTTAAGGCAAATTAGACAGAATTGATTTTTTTCTTTCTTTCTTTGTAACCTACTTCACAATGTGGAAGTGCTGGCAACAGATCCAGGCCTGGGCCTGTTGATCACTCACTGAACACTCAATTTAATAGGCCATTTAACAACAATGCCTCTGTGATCTGCAAATCAACCCTGGGGCAGTTGCTACTGTTCAGGCTCTCAGAAAAGCTTTCAGATGCTAAGGAATATGTAGGCCACATTACTTACCTCCTGAACAAACACAGAAAAATAACACCCTCCACCCACTCTTGTGCCTGCTCCCCCAGGTCCCAGCAGTCATAGTAAAAGCTACCAAGGCACCAGTCCAGGTAAGTTAAGTTCCTTCATTTCCCAATAGGGCAGTTACAAAGCTGAGGGCAGGAGCGTCATTGCCCCTGGAAAGGAACTGGGGCACCAGCCCAGGCCCTGCCCCCTACTCAGAGGCGCGTGGCCACAGGCCAAGCCCCCGGCTGGGGCTAGGGCCAGAAGCAACAGCCACGGTGGCAGGTGGCTGGGCCCTGGATCCCTGGCCAGAGATGGGGCCAGAGTGGCCGCGGGAGGCTGGGCTCCGGATCTCCGGCCTGATTGGGCCGAAAACCAGGAGAAGCAGGGCCCCGCCAGACCCGGGGCACTGGTGACAGGATTTGGGGCATGGACCCCGTGTGCCCAGCACCAGCAATGCCCCTGGCTGAGGGTTGTGGTGTACAATAAATGGTGGTGACCCTGGCTGGCTAGGCAGGAATCCTGAGTGGAGGGATGCCCCTGGCCATCTGGGAGTCAGGAGACCAGGTGGAGCCAAAAATCCTAACTGAGGGGGAAAGTGGAGCATGACACCCATGCGTGACCTAACTTGACCACCCATCAACCTTGCCCCAGCAGAAGCTAAGCACAGTGGGAGGCAAAAAGTCCTGCCACTGCCATCGGCTGATTGGGGAAACCATGTGGGGGGAATGCTGCTGGATGATTGACTCCTGCCCTGGCATAAGTCCCCCATCACTGCTGGGGAAACCACGTGAGGCAAGGCATGTTTACTCCCTCTGGTCCTGACAGAGCCAAAGCAGGCATAGGGCTGGGGCATAACTCCTGGCTGCAACCATCCCCGGCTGAGAAAGCGATGGCAGGGTAGGAGGGAGGCAAGGGAGGAGTTCATTAGACTCCACTCCTTGCCCAGCCCGAGGACAGAAACCAGGAATCCTGACCCAGCCTGGTTTGTGAGGACTGCTTCTCTGCTGCCTGTGGCCTTGCACTGTCATTTACACTCTCCTGCCAGGGTGTGGAAAGGGAAGACCCCAAAACACACACTTTCCACAGATAAATGATGGCCTTAGATACAATGCAGGGAATAACCAAGAACCCAGAATGATAATTCTGATCTTTCTTCTGGCTGATGTAAAGCAGGGATGACTCCTCTAGCATCAGAGCCATGACAACAGGACCAAACCCAATGGGGCATCTCTGGGGTTGATGAATGGTTCACTCCCTGAACTCACTTTGGATTTGAGATCAGCTTTAACTTGGGAACATGATGCAAATGCCACTAGACATGACTGGGACTTGGAGGCAGAGGGTGATTGATTTTACCCTATGCTGGGTCTTCATCACTTATTCTCCCACACCATTCCACCTTCCTCATGGCCATGTGACAGACTACCCACTTGGGATCCCTCTACTTCTCTGCTGCCACCACCACATGTGACCAGAATCCTCAAACACCGGACGCTCTTTCAGGTGATGCAGACCCCAGCTTGGTTCTTGGGGTTAAGAGAGAGAAGAAGGAGAGAGGGACCAAAGAATAGCCAGGAGTGGCCAAACTTATGGAACTCAAGAGTCACACAAGTTGATTATTAAACCTTTGAGAGCCACACTGAGGCATATAGCCATACAGTTTTACCTACTCCAAAAATTACTACGTTTAAAATTCATTGCACGCTTTAATTTGATCATAAAAAGAGGGCAAATATTGATACTGCTAATGTCAGATTCTAATAATCAAAGTTACCAGGAAAACTAGGCCCATACAGTAAAAACTAAGCTGTCACTAGATGTAGAAGACTGCAGGCTAGTGGAGAGTTTTTTAAAATCTGGGCAGGAACTTGTTAATGCAGTATGTAAAAGCTTGCTCAGGTGCTGATCTGTAAGTACTGGACAAGGTTTCAATTTCACAAATTTCATTGTGGAATACAATACTTCACAGCAGTTAAGTCGTGCCAAAATTTGAAAGTAATCTACATTCACTTTTAAACACTCTATTTTCTTCTTTGTATTTTTGTTTCTTATTATTCAACAACATGTCTGAAGAACTTGTAAAACACAATTTTATTTTAACAATGAGTAAACTGCATTAGGGCCTATGAGGAAAAATCTAACCATGCTGCGCTTCTCCCCACTGTCCCCAACAATGGCACCACTTCCTGCAGTCTCTGACAATGCTGCAGCTTCCCTACCATCTCCAACCATGCCACACTTCTCCTCACCATCTCCAACCATGCTGCCACTTCCCTGCCATCTCTGACCATGCCATGCTTCTTCCCACCAGCCCTGACCACGCCGCAAGTTCTCCCCTCTGTGCTCTTCCACAAGCCACACTTTTTCATTCGCAAGCCTTAGGGAGGAAGGGGTTAACTCACTGGTCAGTGAGTCCCAGGGTAGCCAAAAGGCACAAAGTACAGATTTTTTTTAATTGGAGCAGCAGCCTTGCCTGTGCCTCTTTGTTAGAAGCAAAGTGCCTGGAAGGATCAGAAGGAGGCCATGTAGAAAGGCCTGAAGAAGGATCCAGCAACATCCTTGACAAAGATAAGCACAGTTTGTAACTGACCAGGCATGAGTAGAGCAGGGAACATTTACTTAGATGCAGTCAGGGTATTCCTTTGTTTGTGGGTTGTTTTTGGAGTTTGCTGTGCTGAGTACCTGTACCCCTTCTCACTACCCTATAATTACCCAAGTTAAATCCCAGTGAAGCAATTCTCTGGGTTTCTTATCTGTTCTTTTTTAATTAAAGATTTTACCCTTTTAAAGTAAGCTCTGGTTCTGTGCCTTGAAAGATTTGTGTGCATGTGCCTCAGACTGCGCAGCCAGCTACTAAAGGGGATTCTCTCCTTGTGCCAGCTGACATACCAGCTGGGGTTTAATCACTCTCCTGAGGAAGGAATAAAGGTGATTGAGGGTATCTCACAGGAAGGAATTCCCAGGGCACCTTCCTGGATTTTCAATAGGTTTTTTGCATTTGGGCAGTGGCAGCAATACCACTCTAAGGCCAAGAAACTGGTAGCCATGGAAAGTTTTAAGACCGGGCTTTAAGGCCGGTGGTTTTTAAGGCCTGTTGCTGGCCCCCCACCTTCTGTACTCAGAGCGCCAGAGTGGGGAAGCAGCCTTGCCAGCATGTGGCTCATGAGCAACAGTTTGGCCACACCTGGAATAGACCAAGGACAAAAGATGGAGCTGGATTTAATTAGGACTCTTGAATTGTATTTAGTGCTCTGGGTGGAGAGTGGGATCTAATGGTTATAGGAGGGGGAAAGGAGTCAGGACTCCTGGGCTTTATTCCCTGCTCTGACATGGATGCAGACTATAATCTTATGTGGAGGGAATTCAAGTATCTTCTATGAAGTGTGCTTCAGTTTCCCTGCCCAGTAAAGGAAGATAGTAGCTATATGGTGCCGCGTGGAGGGAGGAGCTTTCCAGTGCCCTGATGCTTCTGTGATAGGCTTAGCCTGGGGAGAGTTGTGTCTGCTGTCTGGATCTGCTGCTGGCTCTATCACCGGACTGAGAGGTGTTCGGCTAGGCTGCTGCTCAAGACTTGGGCAGCCCCACTGGGCTCTGTATGAGAGATACCCAGCCCTGCTGCTGCTGGTTTCCTGTGCTCAGCATAGGTGCAGGGGAGCTACCTGCCCCTCTGGGCCAGGCTCATTGGCTTCTTTCTTGAATTAGAGGAACTATGGGGGGGGGGCTCTGCCTGGCCCCATGGTGTTGGCAAAGACGGAGAGTGTGTGTGGTGGAGCTGCATTCTGTGCTGCGGATGGGCTTGGAGTCAGGGGGTCCTGGCCCTGAGATGGGTGGGTTCCGGGACCTGTGCCATGAATCGTTTTCCTATGTGTAGCAATGTCCCTGTTGTGGAGCACAGATGTGTATGTGCATAGTTAAAATATGTCACGGCAAAGCTTCATGAGACTTCTGCCTCGGTTTCTGGTGTGGATCTGGCAGTTTAGTCATTCTCAGCAGTCTAGTGTTGGCCAGTGATTGGGGGTGCAGCAGGGGAGCCAAAACTCCTTGGGCCACCCTGGTCCTCTGGTACCCAATCCCTTCATGCCTAGGACTGAAAGTGGTGGCTTTTGCAGTGGGCAAAGCAGGCAGCTGCCTAAAGCCTCAAGCAATAAGGGGCTCTGTCCTTAATTTGGTGGACTGAAATGAAAATATCGAAAAATATAGAAATTGTTTCCATCCAGCAGAGGTAGAAGCCTTAGCACTTTTCAGTCTTGACTCATCAAGGCAAACTATCGTTAAATCTGTGCTTCATCTGAATTGCAGATTTCACCATTATCTGCCCATTACCTTCACACTGACATGCTAAAAAAACAGGAGCAAGCAACAGGCAGCACAATAGTAGGAACTTTGGTTTAGTTCCTCAGTGTGGCCATTTATCCTGCCATTTTTTTAATTTTGTGAAATATTGCCTTTTCCTTTTCTTTTTTACCTGTTCTTCTTTAGCCTTTTTCTTAGCCTTTCTGACAATTTTTCCTTTGGCTTTGGTTAGATCAGGCTACCAGATAGGTCCATATAGGATGCTACATGTAAATACAGTGCTACCCTCAAGCAATCATTACAGCTGTGTGTGATGTCTGTGCTGTGTGTAATTTTTTTAGCTTCTTTTGTACTTACTATTTAATATTTTGGGTGGGTGGTCAAAGTTGTATGAACGTGAGTACTTCAGAAAATTTCATTGAAATTTGGTGTTTTTCATTTACAGCTATACAGTAGAAACCTCCTTTTTACTTATTTTTATTTATTTGTATTAAATGGCTAGTGCACATAAACCCAAGCCTATATAAAAAATGTGTAATATTTGATTGCCAAAATTTTAAATGTGGTAGTTTAGTTATGGTTAAATCTTTATTAATTTTACCACTTTTTATTAATTAATGCACATACTTTTTTTAAAAAAATTAAATGTTCCTTTTAACTTTGTAGTTCAACATTAGCTCATTTATGTTAAGTTAAAGATGATCAACTTACAAGCTTCATAATGGAAAGATCTTTAAAATTATCATACCCAAGAATCATTTACAAGTTCCAGAGGTATAGTCATGTTAGTCTGGTTCATCAAAACAAACAAGGAGTCTGGGGGATGGTGGTGTGGGGTGGGTAGGGCTGCGGGGGGCTGGGGCCATTGGGAGGCTGGAGGGGGACCTATAGTAGGCCCTGTAGAGGACCCTACAATGGGCCTTCACCTAGGGCCCCCAATTGTCTGAGGCTGCCTTTGGGGGTTACATAAGCAAACATAAAAATATTGTTTTCTTTTGTAAACAATACATCAGATATAGTCTGTTCCTTTCTTCATTCTGCCACAATCTAAACTAAACTACGAAGAATAGAGTGGTCATAGAAATCAAGAGATTATCTAAATGTTTCAATATGTCAAAGTATTGTGTGTGCTTTTTTTAATGCTGCTAACACAGGCAAAATGTGTAGTGAAATACAAAAACAAAGTGTTAAAATCAAATCACATTATTAACACAATCGCTAAATTTTCAAGAAAGGCTAAACCCCTCAGTTGTTTACACTCATCAGAACATTTCGGTATTTTAACAGTGGTCTTCAACCTCTGTGTTGGGATACATTACTATGTCATCATACACTGGTAAGTATCAGGCAGATTGCCAGGGGAATGACTGGATTCAGCCTGGGGTGGGTGAGCTGGTATGTCTTGTAGGGTCGCAACATGTTGCCAAGTGTGCCATGACTCACAACAGATTGAGAACCACTATGTTATCACAGTAAAAACCATATCCTGAGAGAACATACATCTCTATATTGGGATTCATTGTGTATTTATTCCATGGTATATTATTTATCACATAAACAGAAAATGCCCATAAATTAATATTGCTAAAGAGAATCTGCCAACCATACTAAATTGTATGGTGGTTTTATGATGTGGACAAATGTATTTTAAAAAACAGAGTGAAATCACTTTTTTTTTTTAAAGTATCATTGTTGACAAAGCCTGATATTCTATAGTTCCAAAGGGGCAGCTGTGTTAGTCTAGTTTCGCAAAAGCAAGGAGTCCTGTGGCTCTTAAAGTCTAACGGATTTAATTATTGCATGAGCTTTTGTGGGAGAAAATCCCACTTCATCAGATGCTTTGAAGATGGGAGAACTTACAGAATAGCATGCAAATAAGTGCAAGGGAGTGTAAGACATGGGATCAGGTCATACAGTAACAGTAAATCAGAGCAGTTGGTAAGATTCAAACACTGGGAAATAGTACATAGAGGAGGGTGAAGTCAAGTCCACTGTTGTATGGAGAAAAGAAGCCATAGTCATGATTTAATCCTGCTTTCCTGCAATCAAATCTGCATATCAATTCTAATTCAGCTGTTTCTCTTTGACGGCTTGATGTCCCATTGACTTTCTTGAGCACAGTCGTTAACAAGTCATCCATAATATGATTAGAAAGATGGAAGTGTTTTTTGCGCGTTGTGATTTCTGATGTCAGTTTTGTGCCCATTTATTCTTTTGCAGAGACTGTCCTGTTTGTCCAATGTATAAGGTGAGGACATTTCTGGCAAATAATACATTTCAGGATACAAGACAAGATATAACTTGCCTCAGCACTGTAACAATAAAAATGTACAGTATATAATTAACAAATGAATAGTGGACCCGTTAATACCATTTGCAGCATGTGAGTTTATAATCACATGTGGGTCCTGAGCTGGATTCTGAAATAAATCAATGGAAGATTTGTCTGAGTATGTAACAGATAGATAGGGTCCCCATGGAATTTTTTCTTTTACTTCTTTGGCAGATTGCAAAAATAAATGTAGAATTAGCTCTAGCTCTGATATAAATTGAGGATTTTTAAGTCATTGATTTTTTTATTAACCAGTCTTTTCTGAACAGTTAAAATGATGGCCAAATTTAGTAGTAGTAGTAGTAAGTAACAATACATTTATAGAGCTGAACACAAATAACGACAATGATTTGATAAAGTTAGATTATAAGTTGTAAGTCACTGATATGTTCTTTCATCCTTACCTTCATCACAGTGAACTTCTGTACCCTGGAATTTCCATAATTTTTAAGAAATGTTTTATGTGTTTGTGACATACTTTAGAACCCAAGGACTACAATAACATAAAGCAGCTCTGATCAAATAGAGAATTAGAACAATAGAAATGAACGACTGGAAGTGTGTCATCTGGTTCAGCCCATAGAGTTGAGGCAAGACTACATATACTTTGATTATCTTTGACAAGTGTGTCTATCCTTAAAAGCCTCAAATCATATCGATTCCTAAACCTCCTTTGTGTAGTGCTTAACTCTCCTCATAGCTGTGTTGCAAATTAATCCCATTAGTACTTGTCTTGCCTTCAGTGGTCATAGAGAATAATTGACAATCATCATCTTTATAACAGCCTGCAACATTAATGAAATTAATTGGCATTAATTAACTAATATTTAATTAAAACCTTGCTTAGTGGAAAGTTAAGGCATCTGTAAAAAAGGAGAAGAAATATAACAGATGGAAGAAAGGGAAAGTTGATAGTATTGAATATAAATCAGAAGTTTAGAATTGTAGAAAATTGATAAAGGAGGCCAAGGGCCCAAGGAGAACTCTATGGTCAGCTAAAGTAAGGACAACAAGGAGTTTTGTAAACATATTAGGAACAAATATAAAACTAAAAATGATAATAGATGGAAATGGTAGAATTATAATTATTCAAAAAAGTCAGAAATGTTCAATAAATATTTCTCTTCTGTATTTGGGAAAAGGAGAGATTATATAGTCCCATCAATGCAATAACAACATTCTTTTCCTTTCACTAGGTCGCTCTGGAGGATGTTAAAAAGCAACTACTAAAGTTAGACTTCTTTTAATTCAGCAGATACAGATAATTTTTACCCAAGAGTTTTTGAAGAGCTGGTGAAGAATTCTGCTGGATGGTTAATGTTGATTTTTTATAAATCATGACAAAGAGAAGTTCCAGAAGACTGGAAGAAAGTTAATGTACCAATTTTTAAAAAGAATAAACAGAATGTCCTAGCTAATTATAGGCCTGTCAGCCTTACATATGTCCTGGGCAAGATAATGGAAAGGCTGATAACAGACACAATTAATTTAAAAAACTAAAGGAATGCAATGTAACTAATGCAAATCAACATGGGGTCATGGAACAATAGTGTTACTCTAATCTTTTGATGAAATTAAAAATTTGTCTGATAACAGAAACAGTGTTGATTTATTCATCACTTACAGCCCCCAATCAAACCTCTAAAGCACAGTCTATCCAATAAGATGATCTCTCACTCTCTCAAGCCTTGGGAGGCAGACCTCTTCTCCCTTACAGTCAGCCCTCCAACCTTAAATGTATGCTCACCAGCAACTATAGATCATACACTGTATACAGTAAGGCAGGCACATATCCCTGCAAGAAACTCTGCTGCCAACTCTGCCTACATATCAACACTAATGAAACCATCATAGGACCTAATCAAAACAGCTGCTCCATCAGGGGCTCATTCACCTGCTCATCCACCAATGTGATATATGCCATCATGCGCCAACAATGCCCTTCTGCCTTATACATCGGACAAACTAGACTGTCTGCACAAAAGAGTAAATGAACATAAATCTGACATCAGAAATAAGAACATTCAAAAGCCAACAGGAAATCACTTTAATCTTCCAGACCATTCAGTAATGGACTTATCTGTAGGCATTCTCGAACACATTTACTCTAGATCAAAGCTTCAAATAGAGACTTCAGAGTTAGAATTCATATGAAAATTAGATACCATCAGCTTGGGTCTGAATAAGGACATAAATTGGTTTTCCCACTGCAATAATTAGGCTTAAAAAGTGCCACAGGATTCTTCCTTTGTTTTTTGTTACTAACAGTGATTCTCACCTCTCCTAGCCTCACCACTTCCTGATATGTTGTACTTTAATCTATACAATTTATCTGATTTACTGAAGTAATCTGACTTGATACAGTAATATGTAATCACTGGATTTATCTTTCCCTCCCATACCATAAGTCTTTTTCCAACGTAAGTTCTCTCCACTGTGGAATGTGATGAAGAAGGCCATCACCCACAAAAGCTCATATGAAAAATAAATTTGTTAGTCTTTAAAAGTGCCACGGGACTCCTTGTCTGTAGTGTTGATTTAATATACTGAGGCATCTGACTTCATACTGCATAACATTTTGATTAAAAACAAGAATGATACAACATGGAACGCATTAAATAAATTAAAAATGGACTGGAAAGACATAATTAAGCAGGTCTGTTTCCAGTGAAGTTCTTCAGGGATCAGTTCTTGGTTTTACATTATTTAACATTTCTATCAATTATCTGACAGAAAATATAAAATCATCAGTGATCAAATTTGCAGATGACACAAAAATTGCAGGGAGTGGTAAATAATGAAGAGGAATGCTCACTGATGCAGAGCCATCTAGATTGGTTGTAAACTGGTCACAAACAATATGCTTTTGAATATGGCTAAATGTGTATACATATAGGAACAAAGAATATAGGCCACACTTACAGAACGGTGAACTGAGTCCATATTCCATTGGACTACTTGGGATGTCATGGTGCATAATCAAGTAAACATAAGTACCCAATGTAACACTGAGGCCCAAAGAAATAATGTGATCCTGGGATGCATGAACAGAGAAATACTGAGTAGGAGTAGAGAGGCAATTTTACCTCTGTATTTGGCACCAGTGCAGCCATCACTGGAATGCCATGTCCAGGTTTGGTGCCCATCATTGAAGAAGAGCGTTGATCAGTTGGAAATGATCCCGAGAAGAGCCATGAGAATAATTAAAGGATTAGAAAACATGCCTTATAGTGATAGACTCTAAGGGTACGTCTAGACCTGTAAATTAGTTTGAATTAAGGAGGCTTAATTTGAATTTACTTAGTACCTGTCTACACTAGGCTTTCATTAGTTCAAAGTAAGAAATTCCTTAATTCAAACTAATGAAAGCTTAGTTCAAATTAGTAAGACCTGCTGGTTAGTTTGAACTAAGCCCTTAGCTTGATCCTTCGTTCAAACTAAGGACGGTGTAGACTAGGATTAACCATTAGCTCAAATTTAATAAATCTGAATTAAGGTCATTTAGTTTGAATTAACAAAGTGGACTAATTCAACTTAATGTTAAGTTGAATTAGTCCACTTCATTAATTCAAATTAAAAAGTTGGAGTTTAGTTCAAACTAAACTTGAATTTATTAGTTCGCATTAACAAATTCAAACTGACTTTTCCTAGTGTAGACATAGTTAGAGTTCAATCTTTTTAGTTTAACAAAGAAAAGGTTCAGGAGTGACCTGAGTACATTCTAAGTACACGGGGAACAAATATTTAATAATGGACTCATCAATCTAGTACAATGCAATAGCTGGAAGTTGAAGTTAGACAAATTGAGAGTGGAAATAAGGCTTCCATCTTTAACAGTGAAAGTAATTAATCATTGGAACACTCTGCCACGGGTCATGGTGGATTATCCATCACTGAACATTTTCAAATCAAGATTGGATGCTTCTTTAAAAAGATATGCATTGACAGTAGTTTTCAAACTTTTTTCTTGAGACCCAGTTTTAAGAAGTTAATTTATACCCATGATCCAAGAATTACATCTTTCAGAAATGCAATCCAGTCCTTTGGTGGTGGCAGCAAGGAGCACTATGACCCAGTACCTGAGTGTCTGCAACCCACTACTGGATCCCGATCCATGGTTTGAAAACCACTGCTCTAAGATATGACACAGGAGATCAGATTAGATGATCATAGTGATCACTGCTAGCCTTAAAATATATGAATCTAAAGATCTGTCCAAGCGTTACTATAAATTTTGGACTAGGGAGAAGCAGGCCTAAGGCCCTGTAAGACTGATAGGAGACTATACTGTGTTATTTACTGTGCCTTCAGCCCTATAAAACTTATGGAAGATATGTTCAGTGAGTGTATTATGTATATTGTTTTAATCCTCTCTAATGCTTTTCACTTGGAGAATAAAAGTGCTTGCCTAGGAAGACCTGAGTGGTGACTTGTAACTGCTGGCAATACATTGTTCATTGCATTGGAGAGAAATCAAATTACAAGCACTGGCATTTAGACAGAATGCCACAGCCAAATGTCTCCCTGATCCCACACAAACCTTCTTCAAACCTGTCTGGTTCAGTCTTCTTGGGAGTTAGGTTCTGTGATGTGCTGACCTTCTCTGCCTTCTTTGGTGGATGGACATAAGGTATCTGTAGGGCTTCCAGAAGAGGCCACAGGTAGTATACAATTCTTTGTGTCTGCACTATTGTGGGGTGGCAGGGACCAAGGGCATAGCCAGTTCCCGTTTTCTGTCCAGGGTCCTGAGTGTTTAAGGTGGATCCAGCCATGTCCTGCTTCTGGTCATGGGACTGGAAGCTGCCAGATGACACTCCAATTGCTAAGTAGCAACTGTAGCATCATGAGGAGGAATGGGAGGGGGAGAGGCAGCAAGAGCCCAGCCTCTGCTGCATCTTGGCTGCTGCAGCTGCCCTTGCACCAGAGCTTAGAGGCAGTAGGGGAAAGCTGCCCACCTCTGCCTTCAGCTCAGCTAACTGCCAAAACTGTAGCTACCCACTGCTAATCGGGACCATGGCACTGAAGTTCACATCAATGTCAGGTGCTCTGGTGGGCAGGCCTGTTGGGCAAGAGGTGGCCAACTCGCCCCCCCCCCATAGCTTTGCCCTTGGCAGGGACAAGGAGAGCAATGAGCACTTCACCCTGCAAAAGAGAGCAGCAGTGCCACTTGCTCTACAAAAATGAATCAGGATAGCTTCTGCTTCATAGAGCAGGCCTGGAATATCAAGCAAGCAGAACTCATATAACCTATTACAAACTACTAAACAAGCTTGAATGTTAAAAAACCTGTTTAAAATTCATGCAAAATGAGATAGTTTAGAGGTTTTTTGCAGCCACTCTGGGCCTGATCTGAAACCATTAGAAAGAGCAGTATAAAATCTCCCATTTAACTTCAATGGGCTTTGCAGCTTCATCCTCCAAGCCCAAACACATTCTCACATTTTTAAAGATTTTCTTCTGTTTCACCAAAAAACTGATAAACTCTAAAACAAGCTTTCTGCATAAAAACTTCTTATGAGAAATATTTCACCTAGAATAGATCTAATATCTGCTCTTCATCTTTATGGTTTTATAGTCAGAATAGGCAGTACTGAAGACAGGTCAGTCTTAGATTATATTTTTCTGATATTTCAATGAACTGAGAGTAGTTTGCAAGTAGAAGTAAATGGGATTACAGTTCTCTTTTTTCCCCCATTACTTTTTCATACTTATGACTAAGCTGATTTTATTAAACTACTCATTAAATGATAATTTAATATGTCTTTCCAATTTGTCATGATATTTTTGACTTTATAATAAAGTGTGTACAACTTATACACCACCATAAGCAATCTTTGCAATATTTTCAATTTATTTATTTTGTAAGTAGTTGATGTGATTATATAAGAGGTGTGTAATGGTTTAATATGAATAATAGTTGATTTATTATATGGTATGCAAAGCGTGTAACCATACATGAAATATCATGGATTTTCTAAACTGTAGCATTTAAAAGTGTTGTTAAAGAGGGAGATGCATTTGCTGTGAATGAACTTCATTAGCCGAAGTGACTTATATGCTTCTTATTCTTATGTGCAGATGCAAAATAATAAAGGTTGTGAAGACATATATTTCAGTAATTACAGACAGGCACAACGAGCAATTCTAGTGAAAATTCTCATAAATCTCCTAATAAATCTCCTACTCAGTAGATATGCCACAGGCTGGAGCAGTGCTTCATCACTTCAGACATTATACTTAAGTAATATAGGTCCACATATGCAGGACCAAATTCACTGCTGATGTAAACAGCTATGATTTTGGCCCAGTCCATATTGCCAGTAAAATCTGGTAGCAGTCTATAGGCAGTATGCAAGCTACTCTGAATAGCTTGCATAACTCCTGTTGACTATGTAACACCCCTTCTACATGCTGTCTCCACTGTGCTGAGCTGACAGGAAACGTGTTCCCATCAGTGCAGCACTATGCCATCTGTGGAGGTGGTTTTACTAGGTCAACCTCTGACTCAATTAACTGTGTCACTACTGCTACTCAAATTTACCTTGATAAATGAGTGCAGTGAATTTGCCACCATCAGCATAGACATGGCCTCAGCTGACCTTAACTGCTGAGTTAAGCCTGCTCGTATTAGATTTAGCCTACTCTCTGTGACACTTGACCTAGCTATGGCAGTTTGTCGCACTATGGCTTCAACAGGTATAGTTTACACTAGTGATTTTCAAATTATGGGTTGGGACCCAGTACTGGGTCGCAGGCCTTCAGATACTGCGTCACAGTGCCCCTGCTGCCACTGACACAACACTAGAATATTGCTAAAGATGCAATTATTGGGTCATGAACATAAATGATTTGTTTTCAACTGGGCCCCAAGGAAAAAAAGTTTGAAACCCACTGGTTTACACCAACGATATGCAGACTTCAGTGGTTCAGAAGCCAAATTAGCAATCGCCATGACCAAAAGAGCCAAAGAGCCACAGCAGTGTGAGTTCATTGTTTCATTTACTCTCTCTCTTATTGTCACAAAGTCAAACAGCAAAATTACTGACCAAATAGGCTACAATTGGTTAATAAAGCATCCTGATTGGCTCATAACTTAGACTGGATAATAACTAAATCACACAGCATTTTAATATCATGAACTGCAAAGAGCCTCAAGAGCCACTGGCAGCTCCCATGCCTCAATCTGTGTACCTTTACACCATATAAATCTTTTGGCAGAACAGAACAAAAATAAATGAGCACAGGACTAGATTGGATCATTTAGGCACAGCCCCCGGTAAGACATGAGATGAACTAGGTCTGAGGCAGCACCAAGGGAGCAGGCATACAAAGCAGCATTTCCACTGCTGCACCACTTTGTGGTGTAGCAGACTAACAATGGTATTGCTGGCCAGGCCTGCTAGCCATCCTGTAAGAGGGGTATGACACTTGGCCCCATAGTGCAGCTGACTAACAGCAGTATTCTGGCGGGGCCTGCTGGCCATCATGTAAAAGGAGTATGACACATGGCCCCAGCTCCTGAGTAGGAGCAGAGTCAGAGTAGTATCTACTCTAAAAATGTATACATGGCAATGTAAAACCAGGATTAGTGGTACTTGACACAGCAAAGCTGGGGCTTGTATGTCTACACTTGCCTAACACTCAAGAATTTTCTAATTGTGACTCAAACCTGGGGCTATGGCCTCCACTCTGCAACATGCAGAACTGAGTCAAACCAACCATACCCCAAATTCCTGAGCTCCTTCCCAAAATATGGCTGCTTTCACCCTTTGACCATAGTGCACTGTGGGAAAATCATTACTACCCACCCTACATCTAGCATCAAGTTTAAACAACCCAACAACACATCCTGTGTGCAATGTGGAGGAGATCTCTTTTCAGGAAGTTCTCTTGCTTCAACTTTCACTTCTGTATCAAAAAACAGACAAAGCTGCTGAGAGGCTTTGGTAGACAGGTTGATGGTATTTTCTGACCCACCAAAAGCACCTGGCAGAGCTTAGGATGGAGCAGGAGAAAGTGGCAGCAGATGAAGAGTACCACCTACGCTTGGAAGACTTGTGCCGGCTGATGCTTCTCATTAAACCCAATATAGACATGGATGCCCCTGTTGCTCTTAGGGGACAAAATGTAATAATTTAAAAATTCTATACACAATACTTAAAAATTTTGCTAAAGGCTGCATATTTTATTGTCAAACTAACACTATATAATCACGCCAGTTTCAGTTATTTTGATAATAGGAGTAAAGAGTTAAAGAAATAATCAGCTAGAGCAACCAGTTTCTGTTTCTCTGCCTCCTTTCCCCTGAGCTTAGCTGTGGGATAAGACACCCATACCCTGTCCCTTCAGAGATAGCCATGGGGCACTCCCCCACCTAAGGGTTAAAGTATAATTTGGCAGGCCCCGGAACCCTCCTAATTGGGCGGGCCCCCTTCCCGAATGGGTGGGCCCCCCTGCACATCCAGGCCACCCTCACGCGCCACAGCTCCTGGCCCCCACATGCCAGCCCCCCACCCCAGTTTCTGCCCCCAAAACACCTACTCCCATCAAACCCCTTTCCCTATGTCATTCTCAGCCCCAATCCCCACTTGCTAAGCTCCCTGCCCTCATTGCAGCCCTTGCAACCCCCTGCCCCCCAGCTCCCCATCGTCACGCCACCCCCTTAAGGCCCCCAAGCCCTCCCCAACCCACCATCCTAACCCCTTCTCCCCCCTCCCCATGAACCCTCCCTGCCACCACGCTTTCCCTGCCAGCTACCCGACAGCCCCAACCCTCTCCCAGCCCCTTTACCTGGCCAAAGAGCTGGGCAGGGGGCAGGAAGCCATGGTGCTGGCTGGCCAGTGGGCCGGAAAGCAGGAGCCCAGGCTGGAGGCTGGGGCCTGGCCATGTGCACAGCTAGGCCCCAGCCAGAAGGGACGGAACCGCCACAGGCTCTGGAGGGTAAAGAGGAGTGACCTGGCTGTCCGCAACCTGCAGCCCCTCCCTTCCACTAGCATGCTGTGTTCCAGAGCACCCTTCTATTTTTAGGGGACCCTGGAATGCAGCATTGCAGTGCATCCCCCTATTTTGGGGGGGCCTTGAATGCAGTGTACTGGGGTGTTCCCCTATTTTCAGGGGGCCTGAAACACTGGTTCTCTAAAAATAGGGGGCCCTGGTATGGTCTGCCAGGGTGTTCCCCCTTACTTTAACCCCTGCCCCTACCCCAGCTAGCCACACTCTCTCCCACCAGAGCTCAGCCATGGCCCCCACACTTCTCCCGCAGCCCAGACACCCATACTCCCACCCTCCAGAGCACACCAACAAGGCTCCCCCTACACAGGACAGCCCTACCTATCCTCCCAAGCAACCAGCTGCAGAACCAGGCCCCCACACTCTGTCCTCCCAGAGCCCAACTTCATGGCCAGACACCCTCACCCCATTGCTTCCATAGCTCAGTCCCAGGACACCCTCCAGCTCATACACCCACACCATTTCCCTTCCCAGATCCCATGTATAGAGGTCCCCCCAGAGCACACATCCCTTCCCTCCCTCCCTCAGAGGCCAACTGCGATGCATCACCTAGTCCAGACACTCACATCTCTCCCCCACAGAATCCAGGAATCCAGAGTGAGAAATAGCCTCATGCTGGATCAGGAGTTTGTATGAAGTTTCCTGCACACTGCCTCCTTCCTTCAGGTTCCTAGGAACCCTCCAACTCCACCCCAGTTCCTCCAGTCTTCTATTTGCAAACTGCAAACCTGTGCTCTGCTGCTTCTAGCAGCCTTCAGTGCTGACCAGCAGCTCTGTAGCACCAGCTCTATGAGGAAAAATAAAATTCTGTCAAAATTCTGCATTGTGTAGCAGGGTAGCATTCCCCTTGGAGTATCTAGCATAGATCAGTGCATCTGGCACAGGGCTATAAGCACAAAGTGGCGAGCTTCTCATCATCATGAAGATATGTGAAGAGCAGTATGAGGGCAGCCTTGCCAGTCCAGAAGCAGATTCCTATCACCATATAGGAGCCAGCATGCCTAGACTGCTACAGGTCCACTGTCAAACACTCTAATGCTGGAGGTGTCTGTGGATAAAGTGATGCCAGAGGTTTCTGAGGCAATCAGGTATGTGGGTTACCCCAGAAATGGGCTTAAAAAGATTCCTGAGGTAACTGCTGGCTTTCAAAGAATGAGGCTGTCAAACAGCACCGTGGTTTTAGTGGGATGGATGTGTTTGCCCTCCTCGAAGAGCACATGATTACATAAACCATAGTTATGCAAGCCCTCACTGACCACGGAAGTCAATTTATGTGTAAGGCAGTCTTAGGAGCTGTGCCTAACAGCTTCTGAAGGGGGGCAACTAATCTTCATGAGTCCTGTATTAGCATGAACACAAAGAACACAGTTAGGTATTAGCATACTGGGTACAGAGCATAGTGGGTAATGGTATTTGGGGTTAATCTTATCACAAATCTGTCAATATCTGTAATTCTACTGAAGGGAAATATGAAATACTCCCTTTGGTGATATGCCATTCTCTGCTTGTTCCAAATCTGTTTGGGTTAGTTAAGGGGTAAAAACTACCCTTAGTTAAAAAGAGACCTGTAAGAGAGGCCACTGGCTATTTCAGCCTGGAAAAGTTTTGAGACAGGGGTGGGGTTTGGCACATCTGTTTCTGGAGTGATGCCTGAGATAATTTACCTCACCCATCTAGCCCCACTATCAAATGATAGCTCTGGCTGGGCCTCTTTGAGACCTCCTTTGTCATGTTAAAAGAAATAGCTGGTTGCAGCTACTGAAGGTTTAAGAGCTGAAATCACTAGAGGAGAGAGAATGGTCTCTCTCTGAGTCAAAATCACTGAAGAGGAGCAGCAGATGGAGTGACCAGAGGGAGTTGCCAGTGGACAGTAAGAGTAGCCAGCGGTGAGCTGGGTGGTGTGAGCGAGCGGTGGGCAGAGATGGCAGACCGTGGGCAGAGTCAGCAGGCAGTGAGACTAGCAAGCTGGGCGGTGCGAGTGACCAGGGGGCGGAGCTGGTGGACTGCAGGCGGAGCTGGTAGATGGTGAGAGCAGCCTGCGGTGAGCTAGGCGATGCGAATGACTGATGAGAGGAGCCAGTAGACAGCTGGCGAAGCCCAGGGATGGCGCTAGTGGATGGAGTGAGTGACCAGCTCGGGGTGCGGCGGACAGCTGGCATGAAAGACACTCCCTACATACCCCATGGTTGGTTGGGAGCCTAGTTAGCACTGATTCTCCAGATCAGTGCCAACTTTTGCAGTTAAGTCTTGTATGTTCTGCTATGCAATGTGGGTTGTTGGGAACTTTGCTCTGTATTGATTTTCTAGGTCAGCACTGATCTCTGTTATTTGGCCTTTTACATTACATTTTATTACTATTAAAAGTTCTGTTTGTTATACTCAAACTAATGTTTATGAATGGGGAAGCCTTACCCCTTTCAGGTGCCCAGGGAACAGTGTAGGATTCCCCAGAAATCTGGGTGGGGGCTCAAGCCAGTTGGTGCTGTAACATTTTTTGGAAACCCCTAGATAGAGAATCCGGCCCTTCTCCTGCCAGCCCACCCTGGCAGAAAGGTTACATATGAATACCCACATGGACTGCAATTGGAAGTTCATGATGCCAAGGTGTTTTCCCCATCAGAAACCTATATGCATGGACAGGCTGACACACTATTTGCACCATGTGATACTGTCATTGTTATCAAGGATTTACTGCCCCCAGTGTTAGCCTGGGGGAACCCACTACTTCCTTTTATCTTGGCTTGTGAAATGGCAGCCTGACTGCCGAGACCCTGGCAAAAGCCAGTTGAATTACACTTGGGGACTGTGGGATACTTTTGCTGGACTCTCAGGACATGAGTCAAATGGGGCTGCATCTACTGCAATGGGGCTTCACTAACGCCCAGACACCCCATCCTGCAAGGTCTTAATATCCTAGGCTATGTCTATGTCTGCTTTTTAGTTCAGACTTGCTAGTCCAAACTAAAAAAGCCTGAGGTTAGTCTGAACTAGAACTAAAAAGTTAGTTTGAACTAGTCAGTGTGACTAGTTCAAACTAATGGCTTAGTTTGAACTAAAAAGGTTTGAACTAAGCCATTAGTCCATGTCTACATCATACTAGTTCAAACTTAAAGTTCGAACTATGTGCTTAATCCAGACTAACCACTCAAATTTATTTGTCCAGACTAAGTTTTGGCTAGTACAAACTAAGAAATTTCTTAGTTCAGACTAGCCAAAGGCTAGTGTAGACAAGGGGCCAAATTAGTCTGGACTAAGCTTGTTTGGATAGTGTAGACATAGTCCTAGGATCCTAGCTTAAATCTCAGAAATTTGCATGTGAACAGAAGGGGGGTTTGGGTTCAAGCCTAACCTAAGCCTGTGTCTGCACTGCAGTGTACACATACCCCAAGACTGCATCTTCACTTGAGAAAGAAGCTGTGTTCTTCACTGCCTTATCATCATTAGGATTTTACCTTCTGTTAACTAACACAAGTTATGACTGAACCTTCATTTCCTTCTAAAGACAAGGCTAAAGTGCAAGGATTATAATTGTATAATCCTTACTCAGACCAAGGGTTTGGGAAGGTCCTTGCACCCTCTCCCAGCATGATTTGTGCACCATATTAGAGCCTAAACCCAGGATTAGTGGGACTCAACACAGCTGGTCTATGGTAGACAACAAGTGCCTTGAGCATCTACATTGAATTGTTATCCTAGATTAGGAATTTTCTGCCCCATGTTAAAACCAAGGGTTCTAGCATCCACACTGCAGTGAACAGACCCAGCACTAAGTAACTATATTCCTGAGACCCCAACCCCTCAGCCCCCCTCCCTCCAAGTTTACTTCTCTAGCCCTAGCACTGTGGTGCTATGTCAGAAAATGGTGGGTTATTTACCAGTAACCGTCCTTCTTCGAGATGGGCTCCTCGCATACATTCAGTGTTAGGTGTCTATGTGCTGCAGTGCACGATTGGTCAGAAACTTTTTGCCCTAGCCTGTCAGAGCAGGGTCAGTGGCCAACGCCTCCTCCAGCCACTCCCGTGGCTATATATATGGCCCCAACCCAGCACTTCCTCAGTCCCTTCTAGGCACCAACTCTGAGTAGTGGGGATGTTGGGAGGGTTCTGAATGTATGCAAGCAGCTCAACTTGAAGATGGATGGTTATTGGTAAGTAACCCACTGTTCATCTTCGAACTCTGCTCGCATACATTCAATGTTAGGTGACTGCTAGCCGTACTGTGGACGGTGGGTGGAATTGGGTTCTTTTTCCCGCCTTCAGGATGGCTACTCCATGGAGCAAATTTAGGCTTGGAAGATGCCTGGATAGCAGATTTCTTGGCTTAGATGGAGATTATTGCTTGTTAACCCGCAAATCTTTTGAGGGTTCCTTGTACAAGGGCGCATAAAGAGGCTAAAACTCACCTTGCTATGGAGTATTAAAGTGGGCCATCCTAATTTACTTTGGATGTCCCTGGTTGTTTTCATGGTTAAAACCAGCCTAGATGGCAAAGATGCTACCTTTCACCTACCATTGAGAGGTTATTGACTGTCCTCCCGCTGGGGATAAAAGAGGGGGATAAATGCACCCTCTCCACGAGGATGGTTGCATGTAGAATGAATAAGACAGGTGATGAATCCCCCACAGACCAACTTTCAGAGCATGATGGCTGCATGTTGTGCCCCAACAAGTATAGGAGCTTAAGTGCACCTCATCCACAGTGGTGGGTTTGGACACATCAGTGTGTGACAGTTTACTTGGTCCTCCTGGACAGCTTATTGAAAATGCAACCAGCAGCATATTACACATGTCCTGATCTACTAAAAGGTGGCATGAGCCAATACAGGGACCCTTGCTGGGTGTTTGCTAGTCCAGCAGGAGGAAAAACCCCATAACACACACCTCACAAACCAGGAGTGGGTATACCACCTGTAACCCCTTCCAGAAGGAAGAAGGGAATGGAAGCATTGACCCACCATTGTCAGTGATTGGGATTCATGACTCTAGGGCCTAACCCCATTCACATTCAGATGAGAAGGACCTTGGTATGGGTCACCTTGGGAACAACTAAAAACATCCTGAGGGAGGGGGGCACACTGGGACCTCAAAATTAGCAAGTAACAAGGGGAGGGGCTTCAATCAGACTGCCCACCCCTGCTCAGGTTCAGGGGAGGGGGGGAGATGTAAGCCCCTTTGGTGGGTCCCAACTCCATTAACCCCAGTCAAAAGGTGAAGGAGATCTTAGAGGTTATGACTCCAGCATGGCAGCAACTGCCTCAGGGGTAGGGTTGTTGTCTAAGGCCTGGTTGGTTGCTTGCAGGTTAAGAACTAACAGCCCTCAATAAGACATTCTCCCTGCCCTCCTCAATAGATGTGAGCAGGATAGAAAAAAAAAAAAAGGAGGGTTGTTCCCTGCTACCAAGTGGGTTTCAGGTCCAGGATTCCAGTAGCAACAACCACCTAGATGCACATAGCAGGGAATAAAGTGTTTTATTAACTAACAGATTAATTAATGAAATAACCAGACAAAGTGATATACCCAGAGTTAAACACAAAGTAATATAGACAGGCTTACAACCCAATCAGCAGTTAGGGACGCCACTTCTCAACTGCAGGCTTCAGCAGGAGAGTGATGTCATCCGAGGCACCCTTCAAGGTCCTATGGCGAAGTCTAGAGAAGTCAGGGAAACAAGCTATTGTAATAGCCCATTACTCACAGGGAGGGGTGCTCAGGCTCTGTCCTGGTCACGTGGACTGTCTGCTGGGGTGTTGATTCCCACCACCTATATCCTACAATCTAACACCTAGATAACTACTTGTTTACTACATAGCCTGGCAGAGTGGAAATGTGTTTAGGGGAGTGGGCCTCCATTGCCCACTATTGTTATACCATCCCAAAGTCTTCCATTTGCCCCACAAGGGTAGAGGAGAGGTTAAGCATAGTAACAAGAGGGGTCCCTCTTGTCCTCTGTAATAAGCACCTGAAGTATAGGCTCTCTGTTGACCATAATTTATTAAGCTTTAGCCATCTGGGATATGGAATGGTAGTAGGCCATAGCCCTGAAACTGTTGCACACCTGAAGAGGGCCTCTGCAGGGAAGCAGAAGAGGTGGTGCTCTGCAGTCCCCTATGTTGGGACACTATGGCTTCTCCCTTAAGAGTCACGTTCTTTGTATTCATATACCCCTTCGTACCACTAGTACCCCCCCACCCCTTTGGGGAGACAATGGGATGCACAATTCTATTTTCCTAATTATACATGCCTATCTGCTGTGACATTCTTCC
The DNA here is from genome assembly GCA_007922195.1 of Podocnemis expansa. Classification (NCBI taxonomy): domain Eukaryota; kingdom Metazoa; phylum Chordata; order Testudines; family Podocnemididae; genus Podocnemis; species Podocnemis expansa. The sequence goes on from ML682013.1 coordinate 18,652,975, forward strand.
CACTGCCTAGAACCTGATGTGGGGGGAGGACTATACATCCAGATTAGGACTGTTGGGATGGCCGACGAGGGCAGGGTATCCTATGCAGGGTGGTCCTGAAGACATAGATGCTCCCCCTATGTGATGAGCTCCTTGTAAAGACCCTGAGATCCTTTAGCATCCTCATGGGGGATTTAGGAAAGAGCCCTCCATAAGGAAGGGGTTGGCTGGCATACCCTTCATTGCCAGTTAGACAGTGGTAGTTGATTTTCTTCCCAAAGGGCCAAGAGTTTTTATTGGCTAGCCTGGGCTAAAAACTGCTAATTTGTAATGTTGTTGGTAAAAAAGGGGAGGAAGGAGGGGTTGAGAAGAGTCATCCCCACACCTACTTAAGAGGAAAACCAAATGCTGCAATGGGCTATAGAGAGAAAGACTGAGGAGGTAAGGGAGGCAAGAGAGGGAAGGTCCCTTTTGGAGAGCATCTGTATGGCACCCAGCGGCACTAGTGTTGATGTCCCTGTTCCCTGTTCTTTCTTCTTGAGCCTCGCAATATATTATTTGGGTACATTGCGGGGAATGCCACCTTAGGAATGTGGTGACAGGGCAGCTCGAGTAGGATACAACTGCGGCTGATAAGGATAGGGGTTTTGCTGTCCCCTTTTTCATGACTTAAGGGTTCCAGGTGGAGGTATCCTTGGGTATTAAAACATTGGTTGATGTAGTGTTGGGGTGGTAAGGTAAATATTTACCAGCAAAGTAGTGCTGTTGACCAATACACCTCAGTGTGACTGGGCTAGGTTGTCACAAATAAGTGGGTGCTGAGTCCCGAAAGTAGAAGAAAAAACTCTTGGGCTGGTAAACCACTAGTGGGTACAGAACTTTGTGTGCACCCAAATTAACCCTGCCCTAGCGTGAAGAGAGCTAGGCCCAGTAGGGAGAAGATGGGAAGGTGGTCTAAAAGCCAAAAACCCCAGAATGTGTCACAACCCTAGATGGTTGAGCCAGATGCAGAAGGAAAGCTAGTATGTAAGAGACCCCAAGAGAAAAAAGGAGGGAGTGATGTGTTTCGCACCAGCAACTTCACTTGCAATCTGGCATTGGCCCCTGTAAGACAAGGATGAAAAATGAGGCCCCAATATGTGGGTAGAGAAGCAGTAAACTATCTGCCCATGTCCTCTGAACCACATGGCCTGCGTAGCAGTTTGGAGAGGTATCTGTAGAAAACCCAGGTATAATAATTTCCTTTCTTACAAACCCAGGTGATGGTAACTCTAAAGCCTCTGCTGTTGATTTTGGGGAGGTGTGCAGTATGGGTTGTGGGTGAAAGATCCCAGAGAACTGGCAGCTAGTAGTGGCCTCTTTTGTGTAGAGGTCTCGTTAGTGGGGTTCTACTGCTTCAGGGGGTTGGTCCTGCCTTTCGACTGTCAGGAGAGGCCCTGTTGGGTGCCTTTGTTGCTGGCATTCTTGGTGAGACTGGGCACCTGTGTGGGAAGCATGCCCAAAGATCTAAGGGCTGATCTAGGGTCCCCCTCGTCTCAGAGTAGGTGATCTGTTGCCTCTGCAAACAAGGACTGTCCCTCAAAGCAGAGGTCCTGAATGGCCTGCTGTCTGTCATGGGGAAAGTCTGTCTCCTGCAGGCACGCTGCACGTCTTGTGACAACAGCCAAGGCCATAGAGTGGTTAGCTATGTCTGTGGCATCCCATGCTGCTAAGAGTGCATCCCGAGATGCTAGCGTTCCCTCCTCAACGAGGGAGTCAAATTCCTCCCTGTGTTCCTGCAGGAGGAGATCTTGGAACTTCCCAAAAGACTTCCAAATATCAATAGTGTATCTTCCCAGAAGGGCCTGGAGATTTGTTATGTGAAGCTGGAAGGCAGAGGTTGAGTATACCTTCCGCCCCATAAAGTCCAGCTCCCTCGCCTCCCTAGATCTGGGAATGGGGTCTTGAGAGGGTTGACCACATACCCCAGGGTTGCTTCCATCACCCAGGGGCTCAGTGCCAGATGGTTAGCCAGGAAAGGAAAATCCTCTGGTGGGACCTGATATTTATGTCCCAGTATGCCTGCAACCAGGGGAATAGAGGCAGGGGTTTGCCAGATTGCCCGGGGGGGGGGGTCATGCATACTAGGGTGTATTGGCGCTGCCATTGGATCTAAGGGAGAGGTTAACCCTGGACCGAATAAGGGATCTTGAATCCCCCTAACTCTTTCGACTTCTAGGCTGACATGCGCTGTTACACAACGGAGGAGGTTAAAGTGCACCAAGGCATCCTTTCTGTAGGATCAAGGCCTGAGAGTTAAGGACATATCTGGGGTTGCAAGCAGCTGAGAAGGGGATACGTGCCTCTCAGCACCACATGGAGTTTCATGTGGAGAAGCTTCATGTGGAAGGGACAACTCGTGGAGTCGGTACTGCTAGGGGTGCGGTGCTGGTGATTCCCTGTGGGCCTGTCTGCCCCTGTGTGTCAGGACAATCTTCTCAGAGCTCAGGGAGCATGATCTGCCCCAGCACTGGAATAAACTTGGTTCGGCACCGACACATGAAGTGGTAGCAATGGTTGGTACCACTGAGCTGGTGACTCTAAAGTGCCAGGGAGAAGGGGAGCATGGTCTACAGTGCTTTGCCGTGGGGCCCAGATTGATACCAGTGGGTCCTTTGGGTCAGGCTTGAGTCTCAGATTGCAGTACCAGGGAGCTCAGTACCAATACTCATGAGGGGGAATAGTGCCGCTCTGTGGTGGTATATGTCCCAAAGAGAAAAGCTGTTTTCCCTCTCTGTTTTTGAGGCATGAGCATCAGAGGCATGGGCAGAAGTAAAAGGGCCTTTGCTGCCTCAAAAGCCTCTGGTGTAGATGGGACCACCACAGCCTCCTGGCCCCAGTCCCGAGAATTCCCTGGATGGGGAGAGCTGGAATTGTGCCTATGCTTTGGCACCAAGGTTGATGCTGAGCATGTTTTCTTTTGCTCCCGAGGGGAGCGGCACCAAGTGGGCTCCAGTACCAAGCTGGCATGTAGTGCTGGTGGCTCCAACAGGGACCCTAATTCTCCAGGGATAGGTGGCCACACTTGCTTCAGGGCCAACTCACAGCGCCTCTGCTTTCTGTCTTTTAGTGTCCTAGGCTTAAAGGATGGACAGATAAAGCAACTGGTAACCTGGTGAGATTCACCCAGGCACTGAAGGCACTTCTCGTGGGGGTCGGTTCATGGGAAGGCCTTGCTGCAAGCATTGCAGGGTTTGAAACCTGGCATTGTAGGTAGCTGTGGGGAGCAATTGACTGGCTCTGGCTCCATAGACTTGGTAAGATCAGCAGTCTTTGGTGGAACGATGTCCACAAACAGGTCTTCCCAAGAGAATGGGTGGCTCATACATGGACCTGGACAGGCTCTTGCATAACACAAGGGATGGGCTGTTCCGAAATTGTCACTGAGGGTGGAAAAAGGAACTGAGGAGGTTCTGGGTCAGGGCCACATATATCACCACAGGAATGGCAGGAGGGGGCACTGGCCACCGACCCTGATCTGACAGGCTAGGGCAAAAAGTTTCCAACCAACCGTGTGCTGCAGCATATATACACCTAACACTGAATGTATGTGAGCAGCGCTTGAAGGGCTTTACTGCTGACCTTGAATATTATCAGGAAGCAGCTCACTTTGCAAAAGTCTTGATCAGTTCATCCTCCATTGCAAATCCCAGGACAATGTGCTTGCAAACTGTTGATCAGAAAACACAGACTTGAGTTGCTGCCATTGCTAAGGGGGGAATTTATTCAACAGAGTGGATTGCAGATTGTGGGGAGAGAGAAGAATTAAAAAGCTATTTCAGAGAACTAGAGCTATTTCTGGATGACTCCTGGAATCTGAATCAAGTAGGTCTGTGTTTACACAGCAAAGCAACAAGGATCAAACCCCCCAGCCTTGGGACTTAGGATCCTGTGTCCAAGCCCTGGATTAGAGCAATTGCAGTATAGACGCAAGAGATATTAGCGCAGGCTCAAGCATGGGCTTACACTGCAGTGCAAACATACCCTGACACACTAAAATAACATGGTTTCATGGAAAATATGCAGTGTGAAACAATATCAAATCTAACTGCATAGCTGTGGTCCACTAAAACAAGAACAGGAGTGGACAGGAGATAGCCCAAGAGAATAAAAAATAGCTTTATACTTGATTTTTAGTGTCATGAATTTCATTTAGAATCTTAACCTTTCAGTAAAATGCACCTCTCAAATCACTAAATTGGTCATTGGGTTTGCAGTTTACTGCAACACAGATCAATGAAATTCACCTGCTGGACCAGGAGTATAGCCATTGTGAGTGATACCGTGAACCCAGCATGCTACTTCACTGCCTGGTGCCAGACTCTGCTCCTGACATTCACTTATGCTCTGAAGCAGGGCTAAGGCCCTTACTGGCTGCTGGAGTGCATGCTTGGTCCCCTCCCTCAGCACTCACTAGTCTGTGATCTTGACCAGTCCTATCACACCCAGACTCTAGGTTAAGAAATTCATTCTGCATTATTAGTGCTGATTAAAGAGATTATAAATACAGTAATACTGTAAACTATAACATCAAACAGTATTAAATTTTAACAGTAAAACTGTAATATTACAGTTCTGTAATAGTCATCATTGGTGTCCAGGCCACAGTTTCAGAGTTAAATCAAAATCTTAGTCAAGAGTATGCAGCAATGTCAACCTAAAACTTAGTCTATAAACTATGTAATTCAGATAATTTGTTTATCATTCAGAAACAACAAAAAAAACTCAATGAGTTATTGTGGAACGTCACAAGAAAAGCATATCCTCTTGGTACAAGTGACATCACTAATATCAATAAATTTGTTCTTCAAGAACTGAAACCAAAATCTACTTAGATACATATAATACTTCAAATTAAAGATGAATTAAAGAGTTCAGAATTAGTGCAGACATTACAGGTTTAAAGTAAATTAATCTTTAATTAAACAAAAACAAAAAACCCTCAAATGCCAAAATAAGCACGTTGCTTAATGGAAAGCATCTGTCTTGTCTGCCTGCAATATGGAAAAGATTTGCTTCTGACTGAAATTCCTGTTTGTGCAAAAGAATCAGCAAGACTTCTGGTAAGTATGGAACATGGTATGGGTCAGTGGTTTTGGAGCAGTATGAAAAAGGAACTATCGCAAATGAAATCCCCACTTTCTCCTATTTTGGCAACTTTTTCACTTACTGGATGACAATGGTATACAAAGTAAAAACAGAATAAGCTATATTGTATGAAATTATTTTGAAGTAGTCATTGAAATAGCAGACCAGACATACCAGACACATAAGGGAGAGCAGAACTACTTCAATTTATAGTCAAATTTCCTATTTTCCTTACCAAAAGGACATGAAAAATAAAACAAAACTGAAACAAAAACAAAGCATTAACTAATAAAAGGAAAAAGTACTGAAGTTCCAACTTTATGTAGCATAAAAAGTCATCTAAATGCCTGGCTGGGAACAAAAAGGAAACAAAATTAAAACTAATAAAAACTAAGTAGGAAAAAGAAGTATGGTGGAAAGGCAGAAGTATAGAGGTACTGTACTTCAGAAAACATACCAAGATTAGGCCCTGCAAATGAGACTAAGCGTGTCTATTGGTTTCTCACATATTCAAACAAGCGCACTAAACATATGTGATCCATCTCACTCTCTTCTTGTTTTGTTTTTTTAAGAAGAGATTAATTGTGAGACGACTAAACTGAAACAGCCTTAAGGCTGAGATTTTAACTGGTGAATCAAGAGCCAAGTTCTGTTCTCCAATGTTCAGATGCCACAGAAAGATATGCCACAGTGATGGTAGTTTTTGCAGCATCTCCCTGTTGTGGAAGAGGAGGAGGAGGTGAATATATTGCTGCTTGGACTCCCTCTTATATAAAGGGCCAAAAAATCTATTACTCTATTACTGCATATTCGTCTGGAGAGGGGGTAAAGATCCCACAATTGAGAAAGCTGCTCCTTTGCCTTCGCCCCCAGCTCTATCAGATAGAAACCTTGTCTAGACAAAGACACTGCTGGGAGGAGAAAGAACAAACCTGATTGACTAATGTCTTGGACTCAGGAATGAGTTACTCCCTTACCATACATCTTTAGGTTGAATGAAGATCTCCTTGGAGGCCTCTTCTCCACAATATGTGAAGTTCCTGTTGAAGACACCCTTCTAATAGCCATCTCCCTTGGAAAGAGTATATTAATTGACAGTCCAAGTTTTGAAAAGTAAAGATCATCTGAGCAAAGCACAGGCAGTGAAAAATTCTGCCAGAAGATGCTAGCTGCCAGAAGCAAATCAAGGTAGGAATTCAGGAAGCTGGCATTTGGAAATGACAGACAAGAATACAGGAAGGGCTGAGAGTTTACTTAAAATTTAATTAACCTAAACCATGATTTTTATAAAAAATCATAACAGCAGCAAGTGTGTGAGAAAAATACTATTTGTAAAGTAGTTTTTCAGAAAGCCTGAGTGAAAATCAGGCTTATAATGGAAAATTTCCTATCTTAACTTCAATGGAGGGATATGTGGGTAGATTAGCTGTAATCATGTGCATACATCACAGGTGGAGGAGACAGTTATGTGGTAAAGTGTGAATCTATATACTATGTTTCTAAACAATTTGATGCAAATAATAAATAAATAAATAAAATTATAATAATAATGGAATACATGTATTGCTACAGCACTTCATTGACCAAGAGCTTATTATGCTAGCTGTTGTATAAACATAAAACATCACAGTGATCCCTGCCCCCAAGGAGTAAGCATCTAAGTACATATCATGGAGCTTACACCTTCTCTGTCCATTAAAGAATTTCCTGATAACTTCTTGTGAATTCCAATTAAATTGGAGGTCCAATAGCCATTTAATAAAAAAACCACAACTGCCTGCCAGACAAATATTTTCTCCTCTTCACTGATGCTTTTGTTTCCTCTGAAGTCAGAACCAAAGCTTCCACTGATTTCAGTGGTGGAGATTCAAGCCTCCATAGCAGAAAGAAAATTATACCAACGGGAGGATTGGACCAGGCAAATGTCAGTCCTGCTCCCATTATGGATGTAAAAACAAGAGTCCTGTGGCACTTTATAGACTACCAAATTTCTTCAGGCATTAGCTTTCGTGGGCTCCAACCTACTTTGTCAAATGCATTTTTGCTGTACATAGACTAACACAGCTACCTCTCTGGAAATTACAGATGCAAGAACTGCTGTTTCATACAGCCCTGTAAAGCTCACCATGAAAAGAAGTTCCACTCATCCTGGAAGAATCCAGAACTTGTTTCTCAGCCTTTGCTATAAGCAACACCAGGAATTCAGATGTCAGATTTTAAGGATATACAGTTTTTGTGCAGAGAAATTCTAATATAGGTCATTTAAGAAGTTTTTATGTCTTCTGAGCCCTGTACAGTTTGGACATGGGGCTTATACAAATACTTGATGCCGTAATGTGGGATAATGGTAGTTTAGTATGACCTGAATTACTCTGTAATTTAATAAGTCTTGTGATTAAGACAGCATAGTAGACTCTGAAGATTTGAGTTCCATCACTTGTGCATCAGTTCCCCTCCACAAATGAGATAAGGGTACTTTTGTTCTTTTTCCCACCATGTGTCTTGTCTGCTTAGATTGATAGGTCTTTGGAGCAGGGACTGTTTCTTATCATGTGCATGTACAGTTCCTAACACAACTGGGCCCCATTCTTAGCTGTGGCCCCAGATGCTACTGTAAATAGAAATAATAAATGTTAATAATATCTCACTCACATGCTGCTCGTGAGTAATACAGACATAACAAATATTTACCACGTGTTAGTCTAGTTTAGCAAAACAAACAAGTAGTCCTTTGCACTTAAAGACTAATGAATTACAAAGCATGAGCTTTGATGAGAGAAAAATCTTGCCTCATCACAAAATGGGGGAACTTACAGAATGTGAGGAAAATAAATGCAGGAAAGTGTAAGTCATAGGATCAGGTCACACTGCAACAGCAAAACAAAGCAGCTGTTAAGATTCAGACACTGGGGATCAGCATACAGAGGAACATGAGGTCAAATCACCTGTTGTAATGAGAAAAAAAGAAGTCCCTATTTAGCCCTGAAAAAACACAGTCAAATTTGCAAATGCATTCCAATTCTGCTGTTTCTCTTTGAAACCTTTAGTCGTTATTCAATTGTCAGAGCACAGCTATTAGCAAATCATCAAGAGAGTAATCAGGAAGATAGAAGTAATTACCTACTGGTTTTTGAATGTTGTGATTTCTAATGTCAGATTTGTGCCTCTTTATTCTTTTCTGTAGAGGCTGTCGTGTTTGTCCAATATATAAGGCAGAGGGGAATTTCTGGCATGTAATGGCATAAATCACATTGGTGGGTATTTACCATCGACTTCAATAAAAGCAGAATTAAGACAATACCCAATGTTTTGGGGAAAAAAATAATTTTACATCAAAGCAATACCAAAACATATAATATAAAACCAACTGATTTCCAGGGCAAGAGCAGAAAGTATTACCAGAAGATTGAGACCACTGTGCTTTTTAAAGATAAAGACTATACTGTATTTCAGGTATATTATAATATACATCTCATGTAGTATGTCTATTTTCAAATATACATAGTACAGCAAAAATGTAAATAATCAAAATGACATATAAGACAAATATATAATTTTATGTGAGAGGTTGGCTTTCTGCTAAAAATGACTAGAAATAAAGTGAATGTGATATTTAATATAAATAGGTTGATATCAAGTTTCTGTAAAAATAATATAAAGTCTCTCATTCAAAGGGTCTACAGGGGAAAAGCAGAATATTAATTTACATGGCACTCCCGTCCAGTATTTCTATACATATTATGTGTCTGTGTCTACATAAAACAGTTGCTACAGACTAATACCACTACAGCCGAAAATGGTCCTTGAATCGAACAGGAATATTTCCATCCAAAATGTGCCAAATAACAGGTCACCCCAACTGAATGGAGAAAGGTATAATTATGGGTACTTTTAATACCTGTAATCAATCCAACTTTGAAAGCTTTACATTGTTTATATGGTACATACCAGTTATAAATACATTTTAAAAGGTACTGTGTACCTCAAAAAGAACATTAAAACTTCAAAGTAATATATACATTTGTTATGTTACCATGACATACTATGTTGTGGAGGTGTGCATAATTTTCTTTGCCAACAACAATATATTTACAATGTGTGAAATTATGAATTATTGCTTTCTTTACTCACAGTATTAGTTTAATTGTGGGTTTACATTTTCCAGTAAAATTTCACAAAGTCATATAGTTTGGTGGAGCCATGCTTTTAAAAGGAGCATTCATTCAGCACTGGTAGTCTTTTACTTAAGAAAAACGAATTATCAAAATGCTTTTTCTAGAGATATTAAAAAGAATAGCCAGCAGAGAATGACAAACCTTACGTCAGATTGTATTGAAAGGATGGTTAGATGCAGAAAGTCAAAGCTGTGACCCTGAAGTGTCAATCTTGGAAAATGTGAGTGAGGAAAAAACCCTTTTTACAGTGAGGAATTTCACTCTCCAACCCCAAACCTACCAGTTAGGGTGCTAAACCTGTATAGAATTTCACTGAATTCACAGATATCAGGATCCATAATGATCCAGTTCTAGGAATAGCATCTATGTCTGACTGTATTAAATCCAGTTTCCACCCTTTAGTAAAAAAACACCTACAGTTACATTCACTACTGGCGTAAGTGGGTTCAGCATCATCTAAGTTAGCAGTGATAAATCAGGTGCCTAATATTTTAAAACAGAAATATTTAAATTATGCTTTTTTTTTTTTGAGGCTCCTCAATGCATGGTACCTGTTGATAATGAGCTCTACTTGCTATTTTCTGTAGCAGCCTGTTGACCTCAAATCTTGGGCACTCTCATAATTTTCTGCCTGATTAAATTGCTCCACCCTGTGCTGTCAGCTAGTGCTAGGGGCACTTCACAAAAATCAGTTTGAATACCGTGAATATTCACTCAAATTTAAAAGTTAATTTGCCCTGGCCACTCTCACAACCACTGGGAAAACATCTGAATGATGAAATTATTACTCAGAGGAACACTTATAGGAAGCCCAAGAGCATACTTTGACTATTTGCACCAACCGTGGTATTTTTCATATATGGGGCACAGTTTGAAGCAGCATGTGAGAGTACAAACCCATGACGGATCTCTGGCAGACAGACAGACAGACAAGGATCTGACTGCGCCCTTCACACCAAAAGTAATTTGCTTGCATGCAGCGAGGCTTGAATCCAAGCATGCATTAAGCATGTGGAACCTCAGTGGAGCTACTCAAATGTCTAATTATTTTGTTAGATCAGGGCCTTACTTCACAATCACTGGTTTTAGTGATGGGAGGAGCACAACTATGCCTTAAGAATGGCCTTGACACTGGGTGCTAGAAAACATGAGTTCTGGGCTCCAAGCAGACAAATTCGGTAATTCTGTGTATCATGCCATCTCTGTAAAATGGGGATCATAATATTTGTCTTTGATTGCGCATTCAAATGCTAAAAAGATATTGTTAATTATTAGGAGTAGGAATGCTATTCTTATCCAAGGCACCCTATTGATCTAAGTTAGCTGATCAGTGTTGAAGGGCAAGGACTGTGTTTGGTGAGGAATCTATACTTTTACTGTTGCCAAAGCCTTACAACAGTAAAATAAATATTAATATGAAAGTTAGTACTAGCATCAGGATCAATATAAGAACACAATTACAGGAGAAATACCCATTACTAAATTCATTAACGCACTTGCTACAATACACACTGGAAAGGACTCTAATTCATAAAAAGCAGAGGGACAGGTTTCCACCAAATCCCTTGGCAACGCTCGGACCCATGGCAATAAATCAGTCATTGACTGGGATTTGTGGTCCTAAATTTTTTTAGACATTTTGAAATCTTCACCTTAGTTCCATCGTTATTTATTTTATTTTTCCATTCCTCTTGCTAATTTCCTCTGCGACCTTCTCATCCTTCCTGAACCCCTTTAGCCTTCCTCCATCTATACCCTTCATCTTTTTACATCAACAGGCATTACAATGGGTTAAGACACAATGGAGCATGTTGGATAATCTACTCGCTGCACCTCCATAATGAATATCCAGTGCTGCAGTGGGTTTGCTTTACCTCAGTAACAGCACAATGGATGGGATTTCCTTACATTGAGCAGATAGGGAGAACAAGCACTTTCACATACCCAGTAAAGCTTCCTCTCAACTGCAGTTCTGCTAGTTGCTGACTTGAGGTGTCTTTTCCTTTTCTTAAAAGAAACCCCCAAGATTCTATCAGAATGCCTACTAGACAAGCTGTACTTCTTAATAAATCACATAGAAACAGTAGGTAATCACATATTATATACAGTTACTCTTATCTCAACCAAAAATAAGTCAAATGAGTTGAATTTTATTAATTTGTGTTTCAGAAACAAACAAACAAGTGTTTATTTGCTCCCATTTGACTAATCAGTAAATTAGTAAGCACACCTCACTGCAAAACAGGAAGCATCAATAGATGACACTAATTACTAGAGAAAAGAATTTAGTTGTTCCTAGAAATGTTTCCCAAGCAATCATTTAATGTAATTTTTCAGTCATTAGACTTCAAAGGGCTACATCACTGCCTTTATCAAACACTCAGGTATGCCAGTGCCCATCTTGGTGAGGTGACCTTATCATTTTAGTTCCAAAGGAGTAGCTGTGTTAATCTAGTTCAGCAAATGAAGCAAGGAGTTTGGCAGCACTTAAAGCACTAACAAATTTATATATCACATGGGCGTTCATGGGAGAAAATCCCACCTTCAAGCATCTGATGAAGTGGGATTTTCTCCGACAAAAGCTCATGCAATAAATAAATGTATTACTCTTTTAAGTGGCACCAGACTCTTTGTTTGTAATCAGTTTAGGTGTATCATCTAAACCAGTGTTTCCCAACCAGTGTGCCATGGCACATAGGTATGCCATCAGGCCTGAGCAAGTGTGCCACAAAATTTTTGAAAAGGTACTCAAAGAGCTCGGGATTGGCTCACTGGCTCATGAATATTCATGAGTTCATTTGGAAAGTATATGGGGGTGTGCCTCAAATTAATTAAAGGTAGCAAGGTGTGCCACAGCAGAGAAAATGTGGGGAACCACTGATCTAAACAGTTTCACTGAAGCAATTGAGAGAGCATCACTGAGGACTTGGAAATGCAGTGTGCCTCTGTATGCCTGCAGAGCAGAGCAAAGTGTGAATGGCAGCAGACACACCCCACTCAAAAAGTCACCATAATTTCACATGAAAAATTTTTTTTTTTTTGTGGAGATGGGTAAGTGGATGAAAGACAGCAGGTACATTGCACTGTTCTCAAAATTGATTTACTTTCATAAAACCACAAGCCAAAAACATGATTTTATTTGGGATTTAAATAGGTGATGCATAGAAACACTATTAAATATGGGAACTTTTAGAATTGTGAAAAGTTTCTTGTTTAAAGCGACAAAATTTTAAGCATGTGTTTGGAAAACATACACCAGCTCCCCTTGTTAGCAAAATACCAAGCTGTATGCAAGTGGGTGCATCTGTGCAAGTTCCAATTTGCTGATTCCATTATCTGTTTCACGCATGGAAATGCACACTCGAATGTTCAACAGATGTGAGAGTATAATTTGTAGGTGAAACCTGTGTTTGTAAATTGGCCTAAAATGAAACTGAGTAGTGTTAATGAAAAGAACAAAGAAAATTTAAGGCATTTTAATTTATTTTTCACTGATTTTAAAACAATAGTGTCAGAAGAAGACAAATAAACTATGAATAAGGGGTTAAGTCCACATCCTAATCTCAAGTAAGTCAAGTAGAGTTCTTGCTATTGACTTTAGTGGGAACCTACATAATTCATTTTTATTCACTGTTGCCATGAGGGAACATATCAGATTGACAGGGCTGCTAAAGGTTGAAAGTGTTAATTGTGGTATGTATTTAAAAGCTTAATTTTAGCTATACAACCAAGAAATGCCACCAATGAGAGCAAAATTACCTTCCTTTCTACCAACACAAAGCTCAGTTCTTCAAAACATTTCCTGTAATGAGAAGAGACAACGTCTCCCATGCCACCCCATATGCACATAACACCCTTCCCTAAAATAAGCAAGGAGCCCTGTGGCACATTAAGACTAACAAATTTATTTATTGCATGAACTTTCATGGGAGAAAAAATGCACTTTGTCAGATGCTTTGGGGATTATTTGACGTCCCTCCCTCTCCTCACTCAAATTCCTCCTAAAAAATCTTACTTTTGGGGTCACCCATAAGAAATGAGACAAAAAGTTAAATGAGTACTAAATACATTAATAAAATCACACCAACAGTAATTGAAAGGCGCTATCAAAATGGGCACTGAATAATACACAGTGTGATCAGTATAACTCTTGCTAGTCTCCCCTCCCCTCCATCTATGGTCTGTGTATGCTCCTCCATTTGTTGTGTAAAGTCTGAATTTAAACTGTGAGTGTAAACTTTTGAGTAGGCTAGAGTTAACTTCAATGCCCTTCTCCTACTGCCTAAAAACAAATCCCACAGAAAAACACACAGAGAACCAAAATTCAGTCTTTGAGGTTTCTCAGCAAAGATTGTACCAGGTCAGCTTCCCCTCAATCAAGTCCAAAAGAGAATAAAAGGAATGAACTTAATTAGTAAGTATCCACTTCAAAAAATCTCATAATGGTAAAGAAACAAAATAATAAACTTAATTTCTGCAACATAACATTTCTATGCTATGATCCACACATATTATCCTCACAATTATATATAAATGTAAATAAAGAAAATAAATCAAACCTAAACAGGCCAGTCCCCATAGAAATACAATGAGAAATACTCAATGGTCCTCAAGCCTTAGGTTGAGCTCACCTGAGTCTCAGGTACAATCTATGATCAACATAATCTGTAAATCTGCTGAATTAAAAGTACTGCACCATCTTCCTTCCACCTGCTTTTAGAAACCTCCAGCTGGGTTCTGTGCAGGCTCTTCTTTCTCCCTCTCTGCTGAACTCACTCAGTTAGCTAGTCAGCTAACTAATTAACCTGCTACTCACTCAGTTTAAGTTTATAGATGAAAAACCTTTCTGCAAAATGTTTCAGAGTTAGGGAAAATAGCCTGCTTTCTGCTACTGTCACTCAGCTACTTCCAACCACACATAGCCTTTTGTCAAGCTGCTGCCCTGATTACATGTCATCTGTTGATAGGGAACATAACAACTATACCCAAAAACTACCACACCCAATTCCAGAAACTTTGGAGTGTGGACGGAGTGGTAATTGTGCATCTCCTAACAACAGTCACCAAACACTACTGATTTCCACCTCCCACCCTGCACACAAACAACACAGCTATTAAAGCAATATCTCCCTATTAGGGACATGGATTACATAAGAATTTCAGGAAAGAACTCATATGTGAAATCTTTGTCAAGTTAATGCCAAACTTTCATTAGTGCACATGGGGCCATGATTCATGAATCGTGCATAAGAATCATGCTTCAATAGGTGCAGAAACAGCACCAGTTAAAATCACTCACAAACTGCAACTAAATAGCTGGAAGCACAAAAATCACAAACATAGGCAATTTTTTTTTCTTATTGCAAGGCTTTGGTAATGTAAATAGGGCCCAATATTAATTGGATTTGAGGATTCTAAATTAGCTTCAGCCACAGCCTCAGAGATGACTCATATGCAACTTGAAATAATCATATTACAAATGAGGAGAGCCAAGAAACAAAGCCAAAGAGCAGCGAGGCACAAAACAAAAACTTGATTTTTACTATAGTCATCACAGGTTCCATGATTTTCTTACTTTGAAAAGGTACAACAGGATTGTTAACATTCTGGGATCTCTGTGGGTGGATGTGGCAGCTACAGTAAAATAAACTTTACTGAGCACTTTGGGTTTCATTGGACACTATGGGGAGTCAGAGCTCAACAAAAGCATAGCAGTAACACAGTGAAATGAACCAATGACCTAACCTTGACAGTTTATTTTCAAGATAAGCCATGAGTCCTCATTTCCCAGCTTTTCCTGACTTCTAACTTTACATGGATAAATAGACAAGATTTTGAGATGTTGAAATGCTGGTTAAATCTCCAAAGGGATTCTCTATGGAAACTTCCCTCTCTAAAACTGATACCAGTAATAATAATAATAATAAAAAAAGGTTATTTAGGTACACAACTATGCCAAAGTGTGAATTTTACTCCCTTTCCCTGTCTTTTGCCTTTTTCACCTTGATCACTGTTTACTTTTGTAACCCTTCTGCCAGGGCGAGCTGACAGAACAAGGGCCAGGTTCTATGTCTAGGAGTTTCCAAGTAATGTTACAGCACCAGCCAGCTCAAGCCCCCACTCCATCTTCTGGGAAATCATGAACTATTCCCTGGGCCCTCCAAAGGGGTAAGGCTTCCCCATTCACAAGCATGAGTCTGAGTGTGGTATACAGAACTTTTAATAGTAAAACACAATGAAAAAACCCAATAGCAGAAATCAGCACAGATCTGGCGAATCAGTGCAGAACAAGGTTCCCAACATAATCCCAAACAGCATAACAGAACATACAAACTCAGTATCAAAAAGAGCACCAGTCTAGGGAATCAGTGCAGAACAGAATCCCAACAAAACCGGGGAAGGAAGGGAATGTCTTTCACACCAGCTGTCTGCCGACACCACCCAGTGGTCACTCATGCTCCATCCGCAGGCTCCACCCACCAGTCACTCATGCGGCCCAGCCATCCACTCTCACTGTCCGCTGGCCCCGCCCACTGGTCACTCACTCCACCACTGCCCGTCTTCAGTGATTTCAGCTCTTTAAGAGAGTTTTCCTCTCTCAGTGATTTCAGCTCAAGAGAGAGTTTGCCCCTCTCTGTGATTTCAGCTTTTAAAACTTATATAGCTGCAAACACCATCTTCCATTAAAATAACAAAAGAAAGTCTTCACAGGAAACCTGGCCAGATCTATCCTTTGACAGTAGGGCAATAGGGTGAGGGTAATTTTTCATTTAAGCCTTGGGCATAGCTCCAGACCAGTGGTGGCCAAGCTTATGGAACTCAAGAGACACACGAGTTGATTATTAAGCCTTTGAGAGCCACACTGAGGCATATACCCACATAATTTTACACACTCCAAAATTCCTAAATTTAAAATTCATTGCACACTTTAATTTTATCATGAAAAGAGAACAAATATTGATCCTACTAATGTCAAATTCTAATAATTACTTAAGGATACCATAAAAATTAGGCCTATACAGTAAGAACTTAGCTGCTGCTTGATGTAGATGACCGCAGGCTAATGGCAAGTTTTTAAAAATCCCAACCATGCCTCCAGGGCTGTCTCTAGGGTAGGATGACTGGGGAGGCCACCCAAGGCCCCATACTTTGGGGGGGGGGCCCACGTGGCTGCACTGCTGCCCACCCCCCCATGCTGGGGACCGGGTGAGCGGCCAAAAGGGTGGCCCGGTGCAGCGCTGTTGGTCTGGCCACCCCCCTCCCTCCCATGCACGCTGCTCTGGACTCCATGCTGGAGTAACGGGGAGGGTGGCAGGAGGCGATTCGAAGCCAATATCACTGCCCTCCCACCGCCGCCCCACCCACACTCCCTCCCACACCCTCCCCGCTGCTCTGGCATGGAGCCCAGAGCAGTGCATGTGGAAGGCTGGCCGGACTGGCACCACTGCACCGGGCCACCCTTTTGGCCAGTCACCCTGTCCTGGCATGAGGGGGGGCAGCACAGGGGTCTGACCCTCCCCTCGGCTGGCCAGCTCCGCCCCTCAATGCAGAGGAGTGTGGGGGACCGCAGAAGGCAATTTGCTCGGGGCCCTGCACCCCTAGGGACGGCCCTGGGGACAGCCCTGCATGCCACACTTCTCCCCTGCCATCCCCAACAATGCCACACTTCTCCTCACCATCCTGACCCCCTCCTGAACTCCTAGGCTGGGGCTGCTTTCCTAAATTGATTTGCTGACATTCTTCCAGGAGCCACGATTTTTCATTTAAGAGCCACATGTGGCTCCCAAGCCACAGTTTGGCCAAGACTGCTCTAGACTGAGCTAATGCTAAACCTCCACCCCTGCCTTAACTTCACCAGGTTAGGAAGAGGCAGTGACCCCTCTTTTAATATTCTTTTTGCTAAGGGTATCTTTTATCCTTTAATCCACCTAAACAGAGTTTGAACAAGCAAGAGAGTAGCATTTTACAAAAAACAGTATTTCATGTTTTTCTTCAGTAGAATTACAAATATTGACAGATCTGTGATCAGATCAAGCCAACTATCATTACCCATATTGCCCTGCACCCATACTGTGACTATGCTAATATGCTCTTTGTGCACATGCAAATACAAAACCCATAGAGATTAGTTGCCCCCCCCACACCCTCTTAGAAGCTGCTAGGCACAGCTTCTAAGCCTGCCTTACACTTTTTCAAGATCCCTACCACAAAAGAGAGGTATTGATGGGGGAATTACCTTATATGTGACTCGGCATCATATCCTGCAGCCCTCTCTCACATTTGTAGTCCTGGGACTACTCTGATGTTTCAGAGCTGCAGACACACATTGGCAGCTCTCCCATGTGCTGTAAAAGGCACTACAGACAAACACCATAAGCACTTGAACTGAAATTCTCTCCTGTGCATGGGACAAGCAGAAGCCCTAGGCACTGCTTAACTTCCACTTACGCCTTTTTTTCCCCAAAAGAGCTCAGCACTCAATCCACTGAGCACTTCTGAAAATCTGACCAGTTATTTAAGGTGCCTAAATGGGAGCTCAGCTCTTTTGAAAATCTGACACTTAGGTCTTAAATGGGACTTAAGCAGTCCATTGAACTTGTGCTGCTTCCCTGCACCGGAAGGTATTAAAAGTAATGGGCACAGCTAATTGCAATTGCCGTCATTTTTTTTCCCTTGAACATATTTTATTAACCTGGAAACAATAAGCTGATATATTTCAACAAAAATGTGATGCTCTTCTTTAATCAGTAAACAGCTACACTTCAGCTTACAGTCAGCCAGTAACAGTCAAGTTTTCTTTGCAATAATTGATATCACGCACCAGGCTCATCAGTGCCCATCTGCCATCTTTTCTGTTGATTGTTTGATTTACTGAGTTATTCAGGAGTAGCTGGCAAAGACCCAACTTTTTGTTAATGGTTGAGTTTTGAGTTTGAAAGTTGTTTTTTCCCCTTTGTATTCAGGGTGCGACAGAGGATGCAGAAAGACCTCCTTGGTTATGAATGTTTTTCTGTTTCCTTCACCAGTTGGTCTCTTCTAGCGTGACAAGATCTGTAGGCCAGAAGCCTGGTTTGTTTCAAAAGAAGGAAAATTAATCTTAGTTCATTTGAACCAAGATTATCCTTGGCCTGTAGACAAGTGTACACAGATGGGGACAAGGAGTCTACCCCGTCCAACACACCTCCTTCACATCCCACTTGTACTCTGTGGAATGAAGGGACTCATTTTTCTATAGCTCCCTGAAAGTGCAAATGATCCCAAGTGACATAAAAGCATGGGTATAGTTTCTGCTGGGGCAGCATCTAAAATCCCTATGTTACCGGTTAGCTGCAGGAATCACTGTCTCTACAGACACACGGCTGCCTGTTTGGATCTTGTCTACAGACACAACCCCTTCCAGAGGCACTGTGGCTAAATACTCCAACTGAGTCCTTCCCTGGTTCTGATAGCATTTCAGTAATGACAATGGGACTTAACATTATGCGAAAGCTCAAATTCTACAAAAAGAAAAACTGGACCAAACTCTCAGAGGTGTACATCAAAGCAGCTCCATAACTAGTAAAAAGTTTCCATCAAAAACTATTCCGTACAATGACACTAGTAGCATACAAGTCCAGTATACTACTGATAATTATTGAGAAAAGTGTGTGGTCTCTCTAACTTTTTATTATTTGTCTTAATCTCAACACACAGCTCCGAAAACTGTGAAAACTGAAAATTTTGGCCATATTTGGTTCATTTGTTTTCCTTTCGTCAGATTTTAGCCAAAATCTTTTTTTCCCCATGAAAAGTCAAAATTTTCTCCTGAAAATTTCACTGATCATTATTTATCAACTCTAGCAGTCCCACTGAAGTCAGTGGAAGCAAGCTGATTTTACCATCTGAGAATCCGAGCCCTTTGACTTTATTAGTCTCTCAGAATAATCCTATTTTGGGAAGAATTCAATGAAAAAATAATAGTCCAGTGAGGATAAAATTCCCACTGACTTCAATGATGCAGGATCAAGTTTGTTTGGAAATAAAGTTATTCACACTTTGAAAACAGGGGTTTTGGATTATCAAGTTTTTTGTCACTTGATAGCTCTGCTATATCACATATAATTCATAGCCACTACAGGATTTATCTTGCCTCAGCTGCACAAAGGGCAGGGTGGCACTGCTGAACTAACACTACAACACAGTGGTTTTTACTTCTAGTTCACCCGGTCAAATCCAGGGGAGGTCACTTGTGACTGACAGCGGTAGGCCATTGAAAACCATCAGAAATTAACTGATGATCTCAGACAGGCATCCTTATTACAGAAAAAGTCATCACAGATACTGATTGATGCTTCTGTTGGTTGACTCAGCAGAGGAGTGAGCTGCTTTCTCTCCTCTAGAGGTGATCATTGCACAGTAGTTTATTTAGAGAACACATTGTTGAGGAAGCTTGTACTTCTACTAACCATGTTCCACCTGTTTTGTTGCAAGAGAACTTCCAACACCAGGGCTATCAGTTCATTACCTTTCATAAGCATTCAGTTCACTCATGTTTTTAAAAAAGAACACTAATATGGACTCAGCACAAGAATGCAAATTGACACATGCAATCATTGTACCACCCATAATAATAGCTGCAATAACCCATGTTGAAATGTGATCTTTGCATAATAGTGTAATTTACATGTACCACTACTTCTAACATAAAGCTCTTATTATTTTGATGCATTTCCTATGTAAGCTTCTTTTAGTGGAAACCAAGAAATTTGCATCTTCTAACAAAAGGCATCATTGATGGGTTCATTGAGCTGAATTTAAGATCTAGCATTCTTTAATAACAGCTATGATAAAATACCTTTATCAGTATTTTTCATTAAATGTTAAGGGTTAATTTCTTTTGTCTCTGTCAAATGCAGTTTTCACAAGCATCTTTTGATTTTAAATGTCTTCTCCATTTGAAGTCATCTTACCAAAAAATAAAGTGAACTAGCAGCACTTCCAAATTCATTTCACTATTCCAAAAAGATGTTGTCAACATTTTTCTCTAGACACTTCAAAATCTGAAAAAGTAGAATGCATAACATGTTAGCATATTTTTTTTTTTTTTACAAAGTCCACTTCAGCAAGATTCCCCAGGGCTTATAAAACTTGTGCATTTATTGCAGTCAGTTAACTTCGTTCATCAAAACACACAATATAAACCAGTCTGTTATGTGTCTTCAGTTGAAAAAAAAAGAAAAAGAAAAAGAAAAAGAAAGAACAAAGCAGCACAGAGATAATAGCAAGTCTTGAAGAACATGCTTTTTAGTGCTTGGTTGTTCAAAAATGTAGCCACACAAACAATTGTCATAGTAATTATTTATGATTAAAAAAACATGTGAATGCTGTGGTGACTTTGCATTAGAAGTGTAGTATATGTCAATTGTTTTATTCATGATAAACAGATCATTTAGTTGGAAAAATCCCATCTGCTGAGATATATCTCTTATTATTTATGAGAACCATGTTTAGGAATGCAGGCAGCACATGTGCATAATTAATCCTGAAGAGAATTAAACATTGTTTGATTCACAGCTGAATGCAATTAGCATTAGGAAGTTTACATATGTTGGCAATAACACAGATTAGCAACTAAAGTGCTTGTTAAAAAATTTAACCTGAGGCTGCTGGAGCAGACCTCTCTTAATGATGCTTTAAATGTTGTTGATGAAGTAATAATCAATTTTGTTTTATAAATAGTAAATCAAGAATTTAGGTCTAATTAGCAGCGCTACAGATCACTTCACTTACATATCCAATGTACATGTGATGTGACTATGAACTTTCTTTGAGGCTGGCATACAAACAGTTGTTAAGGGAAAGATGCAATCCCTTTCACAGGGGGAAGCCACAGACGGGGAAGAATGAGATGTCTGTGGTGGGAGTTGACTCCGTGTGAGTGGCACTCAAGAAGAGAATAGCTTTTCCTTCATTCTTCTAGAGCGTTTTAACTAAAGGATGAAGAAACAATGCCTTGTCTGCCTTCTTCAAATATAATAATTAGATTATAATTCACAGGCTGTGAAACGAAGGCCTCTAATGGAGAGGGAGGAGGAAGAGAGAATGTAAGTGATGAAAATGAGGAGCCAAAGTAAAATTGAGCTGTAATTGTTTTCACTTCAACTTTAAGAAGTTCAACATTAATTAAAATGTTTCTGCACCACTCACCAGCAGATTGGCACAAAAGAAGACTAGCTGGTATTTGCAGCTGCTGACTGGCAGGGATGTTAGTGAGACTGCTGCAGGAAGGCTGCTGTTTGGCACAAATATATCTCCATCCTAAGGACTATTTCAATTAGGGCAAGCAATTCTCTTTAATTCAAGTAACAAACTAATTCTCCCATTCTGGTAATAAAGAAATACTGCCCTGATGTAGCTAATGACAGTTTGAAAATGACTGTAAGGGATATCTCCACCATTATTTACGCTTTGGGTTATTTTTCTCCTCATAACACTCATGTACTGGAGTTTATGGGAGAGATCTTCAAAGGTACAAATGACAATTAGGAAATTAGCTTGTACTGAAAGTCAGAGGTGCTTGAAGTGCACCATGCCCCACCCCTTGTGGATAAGTTTCCGATCCTGCAAACATGCATGTCAATATACGGTCAAGGGGAGTACGCCTACAATCCCCACAATCCTCCTTTGCATATCAGCTACTCAATAGTGCGCAAGGGAGCAGAGGAGATGTTACCAGCTGGTACAGTAAGTGAAAAGCCTTGTAGGCACTGCAGCCTGAGTCTCACCCATTTGTGCCTCTGTAACCCCTAATGGCAGCCCTACTTTGAAGCCTGAAGAGCTGGGAAGGGTGTAGCCCTCACTCCTAATCCTAAAGGAAGTTAGGCACCTAGGCACTTTTGAAAATCCCACTAAAGGTCTATCTCCAAATTTAGACTCCTAAATACCTTTTAAAATATGCCTGTTAGTGATTTTATATATTATTTATTCATTTAGATTATTTTTAAATGCCTTTCCGCAGCTCTGGATGCCTTGACAATTATTTAGATTCATATTCTGCAGAGGAATAACCGTCCAGCAGCATAACAGTGTTCAATGGACAGTAAATTGAATATGAGCTTGCAGTGCAATGTGAAGTAAAAAAGCAGCATGATTTTCAGATACATATGCAGAGGCATCACTTTACAGACAAGGCAGATAATAGTCCCTGTCTATGTGGTACCTAGACTATGGAAATCAGTTTCTGGATAGAACTGTACAAACTGCTCAACCCAAACTACCTAACTGCAAAACTCAAAATGAGTTGAGCCTGAACAATGTTTGTAAACTGGCCAAGAGACTGCTATGAATATATTTGTAGAAACTTCTAGCATTTTTTTCTCTGTATCCACATATGCACAAACTTCATCAGGCTGATATTTAGTGTTCAATTAGAGTTCAAGTGTGGTTCACTGGGATATATCAGGTGGGACAAGTCATAGATTGCTTTTACATGTCTGATAGGGTGCAGATATTCCATCTGTGAGGTAACATAGCTCAGCAACAGCCATTTGGTGCAGCAAGAGGGAAGGGGTGTTAGTTGATGTCTTTTATACAACTAAAAGTAAGATAAAGACATTTTCTCATAGTGGCAGAGTGGATGAGGTAACAGCTTTTTTTGGACCATTTTCAGTTGGTAAAAGAGGCAGATTTTCAAGCACCTGAGAGCTCTTCTGTGGTTCTGAAGCTGCCCCATATCCTTGGACCACCACGGCTACAGCACTGCAAACTATAATTTCTCCTTGTCACTGTTGTGTTTGAGTGTGCCACACAGCTGCCTAATATTTTATTATCCACTGTGATGCCCCACTATACTAGGAACTATCTTATTATTACCAATTAGTCTGTGTATAGCAAAAACGAGAGTCATGTGGCATCTTAAAGACTAACAGATTTCTTCGGGCATAAGCTTTTGTGGGTTCCAATCCACTTTGTCAGATGCATTATTATTAGTCTATGTATTGAAGAATTGGCAGTCCCTAGTTTCACAAATCCTGAGTCACACACAAGAAATCAGAAGATTAGCTTTAAAATAATGAGCTTTATCAAAATAATAAATGTCTAGGTCTTTTTATTTTCTTTATCATCTTTAGGTCTTTTGGGTGTGCTCATGCCATGTTTTCAAGCTTTTTTTATGAAATCATGAGGGCTAGAAACTTACGTTTTAAAAAACTACAGCTAAAACATACTCTCAAATGAGCATACACTGAAAAAATGACAGAAGACAAAAACACCAAATCACTTAAGGGTGAACACTTTTCACAAAATGATGTCTCCATACCTGACCTCTCAATTCTCATCCTCAAAGAAAACCTGAATAATGCTTTTAAAGATGAGCCTGCGAGCGTAAATTCCTATCTTTGCCTGAAACTAAAAATCAGAGACTTAACAAAGTCTCTAGATTTATTGCTCAGAACCACAATCTATAACCCATTAGCTTTCCTTTGTCCTACAACTGCAGAGGTGTCTACTGAACACTTCATCTCTTATAACAAGTTACTTCTGATGCTAAACAATCTGTTCCATTTGGTATTTAGCTGTGACATGCTAACTACCTTTCCCAGACCTGAAGAACTCTGTGTAAGCTTGAACGCTGTTCTCTCATTAACAGAAGTTGGTCCAGTAAAAGATATTACCTCACCCACCTTATCTCTTTTCATGGATCTCAGTACATGTTAAAGTTCTTTATTGAATGCAAGTCTTAGACAGAATACGGTTCAATTTCATCAGGTTAATCAGTGACTGAGTAGAGACTAGAAATACCACTGAAAAGCATGAGATGCAGAGGACAACTGAACATTTAGATTGCTAAATGAGGGACATAAAAATGACATCTTCAACCTGGACAAGTGAATTCAAGGGTGGTGAATATACTAAAGTATTGACTCTCTCAATCAAAACCACTATATCTCACCATTTGACAAAAACAGAAAAGACTTATAATATGGAATTTCCATTTTTACCTTTTCCGACATAATATATTCCCCAAAATCAATAAAATCAGAAAAGAAGACCACCCATTAATTCATGTATTTCCTTTTATTCCTCTAATATAAAGGTTTATTTTAGCCCCCCCCCCCCCCATGTTTATTACTTGGGTAACCTAGAACTGGAACTACAACATTCAGAATTTCACTGAGAGTAACTCAAGTGCATATTGTTACATGGACAGTAAATTAATAATAGAAGGACATTATACTTTGAGCTAATTACAATAACATGAATATATTCTATGTAAAGTAGGAAGAGATGTCACAGTCTAAATTATTCCATGTTGGCTTTAGGAGGACAAACATTTGTTGTTGATGAGTGTTTGATCTCCCTCATAACTCTTGTCTCAGTGACAAACTAAAACTGTATTTTATTCTCTACTTCTGTGATCTTTCACCTAGATAAGAACCAACACCTGGCATCTTTTCAAATTTTCTTTTTTCTTTACATCAGTGGCAAAAGTTAAAAAGATAACATGAAAAGAAAGATGAAAAAGGAATGCTGTTCAAATTGAAGGACTGTAGTTTCAAGTTTCAATCCTGTATCAAAACATCTCCCGCCTTATCTTCTTTCCCAGTCATCACAAATGAAAAGTACAAAGAAGTACACAAACATCAGTACAATGCTATGTGTGTACTGCTATCCAAAAATCAGAGTTACAAAATTATACCTGACATATCAAAAACTGACAGTCACATCCTCAAGATTTTCCTCTGTTCGTTCCCATGGACCTTCTTTATTAATAAATCTGACACATAAAAAGCATCTGTATGACTAAAGTGTCAGTTACTGGAAAGACCGTTTTGATCTATTCCTTAACTTTTAGAAGAAATATTCTCTTTTTCATGAAGACAGGATCCGTTCACTGACTGCCAGCTTTCAAATGACCACCTCTTGAAGTTTAATTTTAAGTTTTAAATAAATATTGTATGCATGCAGAATAATTATGGTGCTCTAGAGAGATACTGTATAATGACATTGATTCTTTTTTATCTAAAAATGCCAAATCCTTGAGGCTGCAAAGTCTGTATTTGCCACAGACATATAAAAGTTTGTTCTACATGTTAAATTAGAGTAAGTTGTTATGCTGCTATCTTTAAGTTGGTAGCAGCATTTCCATTGTAAACTCCAATTTTCAGGAAGTTAACACTGACTAGCAAAAATGTGCTGGGGTCTAACACTTGGCATAGAAGGTGTCAGCTTTGGAATGATTTTTGTATAAAAATGTTAAATAATCCTGTTGGTGATTGTGGGATTACCAAAAAGTAAAAGAAAAAGGAAAAGCATATTGGCTCTAGATGTTTTTTTCCATTTGTATAATTAAAACAAGCAACATCCATTACAATTCAATTTTGCAGGCACTTTATATTAAGAAATATACAGTTAGGTTTGGACATTAAAAAAGCAAGTGAACTAGCCAAACTTTTCAATTCAAAAATTAATCACTTATACATGCAAATATAGCTTTTCATAACTGATATGCAGAGTATATCTGTGTAGACGCTCTAACAGATTCAATAACAAATACAAATACCAAATGATTGCAAAGTTATAGGCAAGAAATTAATAATACATGGATAAAGGTATAAAATTAGTGCATACTGTGTTCTCATGCATTGTTCAGTTCCAGGGTAAGCAGCTTTTTACTATGCATATGCTTAATCACTAGAAATATATACATACTCTTTTGTGAAAAAGCACTTAAATTAATACTAACACTACCGGAAATAGTATAGTGGCATTAAGTAAATATATACTTCAGAACACTATAGTCTCTCCTGTAAATAGATTCATTATTATGATTATGATTAACAGGCGCCCAGAACGCATCAGAACAGCGCACTGGGGCCCACTGTTTTTAGGGGCTCAGTGTTCCAGGCCCCCTAAAAATAGAAAATGGAGCCCAGGAGTGCTGCTACACCTAAAGATTAACTGGGGCCCAGGCCTCCACTGGCTGCCTGGGCCCCAATCCATTCCCTACCTCCCCTGGTTCCCCATCCCCCAGGTGGCCCCCCAAGCCCTCCCCTAAACCCCTGGTTCCACCACTGGCCCCCACTGCTAAGGCTGACCCCCTCCCCCACGCCTGTTTCCCTCTGAGCCAGCGTGCCTGTCTGCACCGCATTCCTCCCCACACCCACACCCTTACCTGGCTGCTGGAAGTGATTGCCGTCATGGCTCAGGCCAGAGTGGGAATTTTAAAAACTCCCAGGCCCAGCTTGGGTCAGTTCCTCACCAGCCGGAAAACACAGCTTCTGGATGTGTAGAGGCCATGGCTGCCAGCTGTGCACAGCCAGCAGTGTTCCCTGGGCTGGGCTGTGCCCCCACAAACTTTAGAAGTGTGCCACTGAGGGGCTGGCTCTGAGTTTTGGAAGGCTGAGTCCCCTGAAGCCCCATGGTAGCAACATCTCTGATGGATCCAGAATGCTGTATTCTGGGGCCCACCATTTAAAAATAGCAGGCATCAGAATGCAGCGTGCTGGCTCCATTTTCTATTTTTAGGGGCTCAGCGAACACTGAACTCAAGCCCCAGAACACAATTCTGGTGCATTCTGGCAGGCAGGGAGCTGCCTCGGGCTGGGAGATTTTAAATCTCCCACCCTGAGCCGGCTCTCACTGAGCATGCTCAGAGACTCTGAGCATGCTCAGTGAGAGCCAGCTCAGGGCCAGAGCCCCACCCCAGGCTGCGGTCAGGGACAGGGCTGCTTAGCTCCATGGCCAGGTAAGGAGGCCCTGGGGTGGGGTTCAGGGGCAGTCAAGCAGGCCTGGTGGGGAAAGGGCACAGGGGAGGGGGTCAGCCCCTGGCAGCAGGGGAAGGTGGAGTAGCATAGTAGGGGGATGGGGAAGGGTTGGGGGACCAGCAGCCAGACAGGAGATGGGGGAAGTAGCTGGGGTGGGGGCCTGGCATTTGAGGGGCAGGGGCTGGGATGGGGGAAGAGGGCTCTGATGTGCATTAGGGTGGCCCAGACATATGGGAAGGAGGCCCAGATCTGCGTGAGGTGGGCCCAGAAATTTAGGAGGGTTCTGGGGCTTGCCAAATTAACTCCTGACGATTAACCATTTATGTTACAGTAGTGTCTCAAACTCCTATTTAGGTTTGGGGCCAATTTTGGCAGATGTAAAAACATAGCCAAAGAGACAAGAAGGACAGGAAGGTTCTGTACCTCAAACCTGCAGGACTTACACAAAACTCCTGCTGGCGCCTTGCTTTTCACAAACTTCTTCAAAAGATTATTCTATTTAACCAAATATATATATATATATATATATAAAGAGGAAATGAATGGTTTGATCCAGAATTCTATGCATCCAGAAAATTCCCACTGACTTCAGGTGGTTTTCTGGGTGTGTATGAATGCTGAATCTGAATCAGAAGGAGAAATTCACTTGCACACACAAAGTCTAAGGAACCAGGCTAAGTAGCTAGAAAATCTAAGAGGAGTGAAGAATAGAAACCACCTTAAATCCAGACTGACACCATATGCTGGAATAGCAGTTATTGCTCCTTTGATGGGAATGCAGTGGCAAAACAAGGACAGGCATGTGCAAGGAATGGCAGGCTGCAATTTTATTAAACTTGAACACAGAGGAGGTACACTACCTATTCATCACCTATACTCTCTTATAACAGGCAGATGACTGGTTTCAGTGCAAGGATTCCTTACCATATAACCCATAAAGCAGAATAAGATCTTGTTAGCCTACCCCACCAGGACACAGCTCTCTCTGAGCCCTAGCACATACATCCCCATGTGAGGATGACAGAGGGTGCAGCAGAATGAGGAGCTGAGCCCATAAGGACCAGAAGGTCACATGAACCACAAACTCATCACCAAATCCCAAGTCTTTTGCCTCTAGGAATTGTTCATGCTATTCTCTTAACTGCACTGAAAACTGGCTTCAATTTGTGATAACCACCACCACTCTGGAACCTCAGTTTGGTAGTAAGCATGTTCATACTTAACCCACTGTAGCCTGAAGATGCTGTGAAAAAGGGGAGAGCTCCTGGGTCCTCCATGAATTGGTCCACAAGAGAAAAAAATTCTTCTTTACCCCCTAAACAGGAGATTGTCTAGAGTTGCAACATCTGGCATGGAGGGTTCCCGCTCCTTGTTTGGGTGGGTAGGTGAGCTGCTGGAACAAAGCTGAAAAGTGTTTCCACACGGTGAATACACTGCATTAAATCCTGGAGGCTGGGGAAAGCTGGCCAGAAGCTCACTATAAGTCAAGCTGTCTATTGTTCCTTAGCAAATGTCTCCATTCCTTGCTGCTACAACTGCCCCCCTTTCACTGCTGGCCCCATCAAGTTTCCCTGCCCTGTGGGTAAGTGGCATTTGCATTCCATTCATGGGTGTTGTCAGCGCGGCTGGCTCAAGGGGCTGAGGCGCCCTGAGCTGGCTTTCGGTTTTGCCCCCCCCTGTAGGGGTGTGTGGAACCTGGACTCTAATCTAGCCAGCTTGCCCCACCTCCCAGGACAGGAAACAACTGGCCCAGGAATGGAGCGGGCTAGCCCAGAGGTGGGGCTCCCTTCTCCCACCCCTGCCCTGGGCTGACAGTTCCTCCCTAGGGGTGGGGAGGGCCAGCGCAAAGGTGGGGCAAGAAAGCAAAGCCCTCCCCATGGGCTGGCCTGCTTCACCCCTGGGGGCAGAGTGGCTGGCTCACAGAGCAGCATGAGCATGGGTCTGGCTTCTGAGCTGGCCCGCCATGCCCCCCACTTGGCACCATGGCACCCCCAAGGCAGTGGAGCCCCAGCCACTCCCTTACTTCTTTATGGGTTGAGCTGGCCCCCTGGTTCCCAGAGGTTGGAGCCATATAAACATGGATACAGTGCCCTTTTCTCTAGCAGACTCCCAATGCTCCCCTGCAGATGAACACCTTCAAAGTTTTGCACACATAGCCCTTCTGTAAAGTCACTCTCACCACATACTCCTACACCTGACTGCCAGAAGACTTCTCCCCTGCTGAGAGTTTTACATGGGACCTCTGTTGCAGGTTTGAATTTAATGATAAATACATAAAACATTCTATATTTATATACCATTAAAATTGAGCCAAACTGACAAAAGACCCCCCCCCGACATACAGTTTGATAGAGAAAATTTCAGAATCATAGGTGTTTAAACCCTCCTCTGAACATGGATAATGTTTGCTTGGGAATGTGCATATTTATGTGTTATTCGTGACTGTTGTCATATGCTGTAAATACTTACTTCAGCTGCTCCCCAGCAGTGGGGAAGCAGGGTAGTGTATTTGTGGAAGTTAGTGTTACTTAGCTTGGTGAATGTAGGTTGCATTAACAGTAATAACGTGGAGCCTTCACAGGCTGCCAACACTGAGGAGTCTGCCTGGAGACAGAGCATGTCAGCTCTCTGTCAGTGTGCTGTTCGAGAAATTTCCTCATAGTGTATGGGACAGGAAAAAGCACGCGAATTAGGGATGCACGAAGGAACTCGGTGATTGGCTAGGGACTCTGGTATTTATAGGGGGTTCCCTCTAAGGAGATTGCTTTGCTGCACCTTCTCGCAAGACTGACTGCTGCTGTTGCTCTCCTTAAGGGAGACAAACTGGGGTTTGGACTGGGCCTCGGGCTGGGGATCAGAACTGTGTCCACTTGATATTTTGGTTCACTGAATTGGAGTTTCAAGTGCTGATACCCTGAGCTGGATGAGGTGAAGAATATCTACCACACCTTGATTTAAGACCCTGAAGAGGACAGGAGCATGAACTTCATGAGGAAGCTGCTCTGTCCATAGACTTTGCTTAAGGGTGGAAAGGACTTTCAATTAAAGGACCCAGGGTTCGAATGAACCTGAAGAAGACGCCTCACATTAGGATCATCTGAACCAAGACTACATGGAAGTGGTGCTGTGGGTGATCAGGATCCACAACCAGCTGGCCAAAGAAAAACTGTAAATATATTGGGGTTTGTGAGGGAGTTTCCTCACAGGGTCAGATTCACACCTCTGGGTGTGAGGGAAGGTGTGTAACAAAGGTACATACCTTCTGGAGGGTGGGTATCCAGGGACCCTCAGTGTCCACGAAATTCTGTGTAAAAGTAACCTATAACAGAAAGAAAGATTGTAGTGAGTTATTAAGCCATAGGAATAGGACTTGATCTTATCTTTAAGGCTCACCTGCCTATGGTGGATGCTACCTGTTTCAAATTCTAGTTTTAATACCTGTAAACATATCCCACCTTCCTTGCCCCATTGAATAAAGTTTGTGGTTAAGTTGCACAGCACTGGCTGTGTGGTGATTCTAAAGACAGTGGATAGGGGTGTCAGCATGAAAGACAGCTGTGGTGGGGACAGACCTACTAGGAAATTACCTGTCACTCAGGTGGGTGCACCTGGGGAGGAAATTTTCCACATAGAAGTTAACCCAGTAGTTAGCCTTATTTTTTCATTCAACAGAGTTTGTCGGTTCAAAGCTTTTTGTTTATTTCTAATTTGTTTAAATATTTTATGTATTTTGTAAATAGGCATTTACCAACTCTTTCAAAACCATACATCTAGCCCTGGCCTAACATTACTTGGTTAAGCAGGCCATACTGACAGCGGAGGTTAGTCACAATTAAGCGTCCTACAATAAGCTTCACAAAGCGATGACTTTTTCAACTTTGCTCACTCTGGAGAAGAAC
Organism: Podocnemis expansa; assembly: GCA_007922195.1. Classification (NCBI taxonomy): domain Eukaryota; kingdom Metazoa; phylum Chordata; order Testudines; family Podocnemididae; genus Podocnemis; species Podocnemis expansa. The sequence continues at coordinate 18,683,899 of ML682013.1, forward strand.
GGCTATTTAGAGTTTATCCACTTATAAGTTCTAATGCCTTATAACTGATACCTTTATATTGTGAGCCATATTTTGCCATCTTTATTTAAGCAGAATTGATTTCAGTGGGGAATCCTGCTTAAAAATGATGTCATGATTTGGCCCTATCCGTTTTACAGCAATCAGATTAAGCTAAACATTCTTGTTTGTAATATTTTTTTCTCTCCCCCAAGAACCCATCCATTAATTCATTTCATATGAATTCACTATGATTACATTAAGTATAATTGTTTTGTTATTCATGTGTCTGTCACAAGAGCTTTTATAGACATTCCATTATAAAATATGTTACCATATTTAAAAAGGTTGAATCTGTGGCTCACTAATATAGAAGTGACTTAATAATCCAATTTGATCCCAATATATCATTTTGAGAAATGTCATTTTTACCTCTGTGGCCTGAATTCAAGATAAGGACCTTGAATTTATTCTGTCAGTGATAAGTCTGGTCAGACCACCTACAACACCATGTGGAGAGTCCCCATCACACATGGATCTTATTCATCCTTCACAGAAGTTCAGCATCCCATTAAAGAGTGGATATAACAATCTGTCTGGAAGAGAAAAGTAGGCCAGAGGAAGCACATCATCGCACCATCAGGCAAACAGACATGTCTACACTACAGTATAAATCTAGGGTTAGTGGTACTTGGGTCAGTTAACCCATGTTATGGAATCCTGGGTTTGAGGGTCTACATCAGGCTTGTCAAACCTGTGGCCCAGGAGCCAAATTCCGGCCCTCAAGGGCTTTCATTCAGCTCATGGAGTACTGCTGAAAGAGTCTGGGAGCTGGGGCTGGCCAGGGCCCTTTTCAATTTCCCACCCTGTGCATAGCTGCAGGAAGGCATGGCCTGGCCGGAGCTCTTCAGGGGCTGGATTTTCCTGAGCAGTGTTTGGCAGGGAGTGAGAAGAGCAGAGTTGGTGGGGTCCCTGTCAGGAAGTAGCTGCGTCCTGCCATCCAGCTGCTCTGCTCCCCCCACATCACCCTTCTTCCCCTCCCCTCCTCTGCCATGCTCTCCTGTCCTGCTTTGCTCCCCACACTCTGTCTTGCCCCCTCACACAGGCACTCCACCCCTCCCCCTTTTCTTCTATACCCAGTACAAGCAAAAGCAATGCCAAATGTTACACTAACCATTATTTTATTAAAGTTTATTAATAAAAGATTGATTTGTATGTCTTTTCTATCAAAAATTTTCTCACTGCCCCCCCCCGATGGGGAAAAGAATTGCAATGTGGCCCCTCACCCAAAAGGGTTGGATACCTGTGGTCTACACTGTATTTTAACCCTATGTTAAGACTTTTCTAACCCATGCTCAATCCTAGGTCTCTGGTGTCTACACTGGAATGCACAGGTCCAAGTTAAAGTAACCATATCCTAGAGTCCCTGGAGCATCCACCCCAAAATGTGGAGGAAAACTTTAGTGCACCCCCTGCATATTAACAGGAAGCAGCTTGCTTTGCGAAATCTTGTTTGATTGGATCTCCGTTGCAAATCCAGGAGGTTGTAACAGTATGCTTGCAGACTGATTTCCAGAAGAGAATAGGTTAAAGCTGAGCTGAGCTGAGCTGCTTCTTGTTGCAAAGAGGGGCCACCTTCATTTTCAATCTAGCGAATTAGAGCTTGTTGGGATAGGAAGGACTACATAAATTGTCACATGGAATTGTGGGATGCTTCTGACTGAATCCTGCTACCCAAAATTAGAGCAAGGCTGTGTCTATACTGCAAAACTATAGGGCTGAGCCCCTGAGGTACAGCTTAACTGAAACTTGGACCCTCTTGCCCTGGAGGGCTCTGAAACCTCTGGGTCCACATCCTGGGTTAGCACAATTGCAGTGTAGATACAAAAGAGGGGTTAGGTTTGAACCTGGGCTCAAACATAGGCTTATGTTGCAGTGCAGATATAGATGTTACCACAGGATCATCTGTAGCTCCATGGTGGAAGTCCCTCTTCATGGAGAGATCTGTGGCAGCAGTCAAAAATAGTATGTCACTGCCAGGAAATACAGAGCTGGCATCTACATGAACATACCTGGCCTCTCAGCAATCCTCTAGGCTATGCATGGATATCTAATACAGATATAGAAACTGTGCTGTGGTAAGTAATCCCACCTAATGGCATTCAGGAGGATATCTCTGCAAAGCAAACCTTATGGAGTTTGCTCCACCTTTCATGCCCTTTCTTCTCATTTAAACCTCTTGTATTCATTTTACCACAGATAGAGGGTAACTAGTTCTTCTTCTGTTGACTGACTGCCCCATACCCAGCCAAGAAAAGATCTTAAAAGCATGCTAAAAGATTGAACTCCCCCAAAATGATAGCATTATTCCAGTTACAAGCCAAGGAGATGGAGCCTGAAGATATTAGGGCTGTAGACTCCCCAATGCATAGAGTAATCATGGTATTTCCCTCTTCATACTTCTGTAACACAAAGCGGAAGCAGGAGGCACCCCTGGAGTATACCTGGCACTGGTGCTATGGCACTAGAACAGCTGTGTAGAGATTGTGGCTCAGGCTTTGATGCTTAGGTAGTAGGCTGGACTTCAGAGCTAGAGCTCCACCACAAACAACAACTTGAAGCACCATCCACATATCTATTTTTAGCACCATAGCACTGGCCCAATGAGTCTGTCAAACCAGTTTCAGAGACTCACTGATGCCTCTGGCTCTGTAAACATATCACTGTAGGCTGTGTGGACTCTGTTGGAAAGAACCATTAGTTGTGGAACATGGATGCTGGGATCTCATTTAAATAAGTCCTCCTTCTTCTATGCTGCTTTGTGAATTACCATGGAGGAGACTGTTTTTTCTTAAGACAGCATCCTACAGCAGGTTGACCTTGGCCTCTATCGCTCAGCCTAATGTGAGGCCAGACTCTGTGGTCTTTTTTCAGTCATCTATGGTTTGGAGGCCTGGCTCAGGCCCATGCTAAGTAATATTAATCCCTAGATCAAGAAAGAATTATTTTGGGGAAGTTCTTTGCCTGTATTACACAGGAAGTCAGACTACATGTTCACACTAGTCCCTTCTGGCATTAGATGCTTTGGAAGACTTTATAAAATCAACTCTCTCCAGAGAGGAAGAATCTGGATAAATGTGCAAAACCAAGTAGCAATTGAGAAGGTACATTCAATAACCAGCCTCTGTACTGCTTTTAGTATATCCCTCAACCTATTACCATCAAATAACCACAATGACTATCAAATCCCCCATACTTGAATGGGAAATTCCAGCTCAGATGAAAAGGGCTCCTTCAGTATAAATAAACCTTTGGGTATTTTACCCTTCAAAAATCACCTCAGGGGTATGATTCTAAAACAAAAGAAAACTGGTAATTGAAAGACATTACTTTAGTAAGTCAGATGCAGCAATACATGCAAAGAGTCTTATTTATTTTTCTGTTAGTTAAAACAATTGTACTGGTACTGCAACTTTAATATCATTCAGAAAATATTCCACCAACTACTACCAGCACTGTATCCTTTTTACTTTGGGACTCACAGTCCTGGAGCTCCATCTTAAAACAGACTGCTCTGTAGTGACACAAAGCACCTCAATGTTAGATTGCCTTATGCATCATTCAAAATAAAGGAAAAAAGAATACCACCCACCACATACCATAGGCCTGACTAACTGTGTTCCTACAATATTTCAAGCAATTTAGTATGGAATAACCCACCTCAACAGCAAATAGAAGATTAGTTACCTTTGAGCATCATCTCTGGTTGAGCAAATCTGAGTGAGAATGAGAGGTGCTGAGGAAATGACTTCAAGGCAGGTAAGCACCTCTCAGGTTGTGGCCCCTCTGAAGTGAGCAAACTGGTATACTCAAGAGACAAGAAAAAGTTCAGTTTTGAAGGTCTTTTTTTTTTTTAATAGAAGAGAGATTTTTCATGGCTAATACAACAAGGGAAATTTGTTACAAAAGATATCATGAGGCATTAGACTATAATAACTGTGCTATTAGCCCCCATGTGACTTACTAATTATACTAATTACAAATTAAGGAAACATAAAAACAAATCACATTGTTACATGCTGATTACAAGCTAGAAAACACAGCAGGCATTGAGTTTCTGTGCCTCAGCCAAGCAGTTTTGCCTCTTTTTTTTGGTTGTTAGTGAAAGAGGCAACATTTCAAGAGGAACAATTAGGCTGGTTTGTGACACTGGACTCCTTGGGGACGGTTTCAGAGTACTGCTGTGAGTAAGCCTGTAGGACACAGTTTCAAACAAACTATGCTCCTGCAAAGACTTTTTCTTTTCTCAGTGCCATGTAATGCACACAAGGAGTATGTATTTAGGCCAGGGAATAAAAGTGAATAAATGGAAGAGAAATGATAAACAATCTTAATGATGCTTAATGGAACTATTTATCGTGTGCCTGTTCTTACCTTAGAAGTGACCATTTGTAAGTGCAGCTTCTTTTCCAAAGGTTTGCCTTAATCCAAGGCAGAAGAGTCTAGGTCATACATAAGGTGACCGAAAAATGTGTAGATAATTTATTCAGATCTTTTATTGTAAACTGTGTAGTTGGATGAACTAAAATCTTTAAAAGAATTTTTCACAACAGCCTATTACTCTCAGTTTCCTAAATATCTCTGATGCATTTGTACATTTCCATTGTTCTAAGGGTTAAAAACTTCACCATCACAATGACGAGCCTTATTACTCAGTCAAAGTAAATGGATCACCATATAACCTTTCAGAAATGTTCTTCCTTAAGCTATTAAAACATTCCATGCCCTTAGATGACAACAATTTCTCTGCCTTTTGAAATTTCTTTTCTATCCTGCAGAGTTCATAGAGATATGCTTGGTTAAAATCAACTTATATAAAACTATGCACTGTAAATTCTGACACTTCTGTTTGAATCTCTTTTCAAACACTTGTCTTTGCTCACCATAATAGATGTCAGTTCTTCTGATGTAGTTCAAGCATGAGCTTCATATGAAGACTCAGCTATGTCTATTGCATTTCTGAAGCTACTACTCACTGAAGTTTTGTGCTGTTTGACATCAAAGATAGGCAAGAATCACCTGCTGAGTTCACATGCATGGAGCAAAACATCTTCAAATCACTTGTGCTAGACAAAAGTTTTTCATATTAAGCTTTCACTATCATGTGGACTTAAAGACAAATGTAGACCTTGTTAAAGTTGCAATGTCGTGTTATTATACTATGCATATGGACCTTGTGGTTTATGTAACTTTTCAGAACTATAGATAATTCATTTGGCTATTTTTCTGGCATCAACTGCAAAGAATTTCATTGAACAAAATATTGTTTTTCATTCAATATGCAGTGATTTTGCTCAAAAGTAAAAGCAATTTGGAAGCTTGGCATGGTCTAGCTTAGAAAAAAGACAGTGCTCTAGTTTTACAAACTTAATAAAAGAGCTTTTGTCGACAATTTGAAAACAGAAAAGATGTAAGAGTTAAAACACACTGTATACAAGAAACATAAATTGAGCATATTCTAGTTCAAAATGTGTCTTAAAGTTCCCAAATATGCATTTGGAGAGAGTTTAATCATTCAAACGATATATGCTGAATAATAAGTGAATAAATACTAATATATTAGTAACAAAAAGATGTATTAAGGATCGAGAACTAATGTATAATGGATGTGTATTAAATGTAGATATCTACTGATCACCTTACTGTGTCATAGTTAAGTCCAAGGAATTTCAACAGACAGTATATGAATCAAATGCAATACTAATATGTATAGAAAGATGTATGCTTGAACAGTTATTGTGGTTAAATAAAGATGTTTATAATCAGTTGGTGTTTAAATGTCTGACGAACCATATAAAGTAAAAACTAAAACACAATAGGGTGTGTGATTGTTGTGGGATAATCTAATGTTATGGGTATGTGAGTTCACTCAGCAGATGCTGGACTCAGCTGCCAATTTTAGCATACTGAAGGTCTTAGAATTCTAGGGCCTCCAGTGAATTTTTATTATTATTATTCATTTTAAGTATCTTGAAATGAATTTAAAAGAAAAAGTGTTTTCCCCCTGCCATTGTTTTTTCCATTTCTTTAGTAAATGAATCCAAGGGAAGTCAATATGCCTAACAATTTCCAGTCTGTGCAGTTGTTCCATAACTGAAAGGTACCTTAAGCAGGCTAGATTTTTAACTCACTCCTGACTATTTTATAAACCTTAATCAAACACATATTTCAGGATCTTAAAGCATTAATTTGTGTCCTGCTCCATATACCTTAAACTTAGCTGAGCAATTTAGCTTTAACATAGTGCAAACAGAAACTGCAATTTGAATGCCCCTACTGCTGAGGTACATGGGCAGCCAGGGAAGGCTGCCCATTGTAAGGGCCACAGATTTGGACCCAGCTTTGTTGCTAGTTTCTAGAATGATATCTATTTGTCTCCAATTTGGTAATGCTTGATTATAGCAAGAGTGGTGTATAGTGTACCTGGAACATGAGAAATCAAAGCCGACATGGTTTTGGGTGGTCTATGCTCTGTCATGGAATTAAAGAATAGATAAACGCACTATGCTAGGGGAAGAGTCAACATGGTTTTTGTAAAAGGAATTCATACATTTCCATTCTATTAGAATTCCATTCAGAAAAAAAGCTAAATAATAAAATAGAAAATATGATTATGCCACTATGAAAATCCATGGTTCATCCATACCTTGAATACTGCATACAACTGTGGTCACCTCATCTAAAAATACATATATCAGAAAAGGGCTGAGAAGACCAACAAAAACGATCATGGGTATGGAACAGCTTCTTTATATGCAGAGATTAAAAAGACTGAGACTCATCATTTTAGAAAAGAGACAACTAAAGAAAATATGATACAGGTCTATAAATTCATGAATATATGAAGAAAGGGAGTACGGAAGTCTTATTTACACTTTTACATAACATATGCACTAGGGTTTATCTGATAAAATTAATAGGCAGCAGGTTTAAAACAAACTGAAGAAAGTACTTCTGCACACAATGCATTGCCAAGGGATGTTATGAAGACCAAAACTATAACTGGGTGCAAAAAAGAATTGGATAAGACCACAGAGGTTATATTCATCAGTAGCTATTACCCAAGATAGTTAGGGATGCAACCCCATGCTCTTGGTGTCCCCAGACTTCCAAGTGTCAGAAGCTAGAACAACAGGGGATGCATCACTCAAATTGCTCTGCTCTGTTCATTCTCTCCAAAGCATCTGGCACTAGCCACTGTCTTCAGCTAGGATGCTGAGCTAAATGGACCAGTTGTCTGACCTGGAATGCCCATTCTTATGTTCTTACCAGTGAATCAGATGCAGGAAGCAGTAGTTCACATCCCCTGCACAGATGATGAGCCCAAAGTACATCATTAAAATAGGTAAGAGAATCACAGAGTACCAAACATAACAGCCAGATGCACCGTGCATGAGATGAGAAATTTTCATCCTAAACAATACAATGTAATGTCTCAGCTTACTCAAAACATAACGAACCAATCAACTTGCATTTACCTACTCACCACAGTGTCACTAGATCTATCATAATGATTTCAATATCTCACTCCTAATTTGTGTCCTAGATGTACAGTAGATATTCCATGGTTATTTAAAGCTACTGCTTAGATTTAGTCAGAAAATTGAGATATAGCAGATATATGGAAAACATTTTTTTGTGGTTTGACATTAATCGAAGGAGAGTCATGTAACAATTAACAATCAAGAGTTACTCTGGGGGAAAAAAGGTAAAACATGGCAGAAGAAAAACTCTCTGCAAATGTAATCCTAAAACAGATTGACATGCTGATCCAAAAGCACTACAAAAACCTACAGTGGAAGCAAGGAAAAGAGCAACCAGGATAGGAAACACACAGTAAGATAACTAGATTTCAGTACCTGATATTAGAGTTTAGCATCTGTGAAGTTCACTACAGAAGTGACCTTTATAGTTGGCTTCCCTGTCAGAGAAAGCCAAATGAGACATTTTATTATCAGAGAAAAAAAATCAAAGAGTCTATTCGACTATCGTTTTTGCATTGTATAACTCTGATTTCCTCATTCTTTACACAACAGAGACAAGTGACTGTATACAGAAATGGTGCCGTACTGAGATAAAAATGGGGTACTCTATCTTTAATAAGTTTTGTCATTCATCCTGGCATCTGGGTACATTAGAAACAAGCAACACATTAAACTAAACTATCCACATGAGAAAGCACAAACAGCAGGCAGGTCAGCAATACCTCATTTATAAGGCATCAAAGATTCTGATAGATCTAATAAAATTACTATGAATATCTGACCTTTGTCTGGTTGCCAGAAAGAATGTAGTTATACCATTGGGGGAGGGAGGAATCATCAGTGACAAAATGCGGTTTGCAATAAACTCTTCTTCATCATAGTAATTTATTTTCTACTTTCAAGAAGTATACGTAGGGATTTACAATTAGAACACGAAATGAACGTTAAAAAAATGGAAATAAAGCTGACAATAACAATATTTAAATTGCTTAATGGAGACCCTGTACATCTTCTGCCTCCATGTAGCAGATCGCTAAGTGTTTAGAGCTTCTAATTGTACAGTATATCTTAATAAACAGCATTATGCAGAGACTCCAGGTCAAATGTTAGACAGCAAAAATATTGTCTATGATTTATCCAAAAGTTTGATTGTATCATTGCATATTAACAGTAAATCAAACCTTAGAGAGAGTTAAGAAGCTAATGACTGCCAGGATTCCAAATATTTCTGATATTGCCATTTTCCCGAGGGTTGAAAACACCACCATCACAGTGCTGATAAGCTTTTAAAATGTATACTTTATTTGATGCATGGCATAAGATGCAAACATGAACATATCTTTATTGCTATTAATAATATAACATGAAGAAAGGTGAAAGTTTTTAGAATTTCTCTATTTACAAAAATAAATGGTTGTACCAAAACATGTCAGGCATTTCTGTTCAAGTCAATATGTTTTCTACCCATCCTTCATCTGTGACCAATCTGTTTTCTATTCGTCATTCCTCTGTGATTTAAGTCATGATCCTTTAATCAAACAAAACAATTGCAACCCCCTGCGCTTACACTAAGTTCTACTAAAAAGGACTCTACAGTAGTGGATACAATAGCAAAAGCAGAGCTTTAAGTATTGTAAGGTGTACAAGGTAGGTACTTTAACCCAGATTCTCTCCTGCACTGATATTAGCCCAGCACAGGAGGTACAGCAGCAATAAAGGGCCACCCCCTGATTCCTGCAGTGCTGACCCCACCACACCAATGTAAATGAAAACTGCTTGAGGACTCATACTACTTGATTACAGTCTCTAAAGGACCTGACAGCAATTGTGAATTTTTGTAGTACAGGCTGGAAAAGCCTGGAATATGGTTAGAGTTAGGGGATAAATATAACTTTACAGGGTGACCAACTATCAAGGAGAACAGTAACACACCACCAGTCCGTCCATTCTTTACCTGGCAAAATGGTAAAGATTCACTAATTCAGATCATCCAGTCTGACCTCCTATAAAACACAGTCCAGAAACCTTCTCCAAAAGAATTCCTAGACTGTAGTTTTTAGAAAAATATGTGATCTTGATTTAAAATTGTCAGTGATTGTGAATCTACCAAGACATTGGTAAGTTGTTTCAATGGTTATTTACTATGACTGGTAAACCATTACATCTTATTTCCAGTCTCATTTTGTCTACGTTCAGCTTCCAGACACTTGATCATGTTATACTTTTCTATGGTTGATTGAAGAACCTGTTATTTACATTTGGTGCCCAGGGAAAGTAATCAAGTCATTACTTAGTCTTCTCTTTTTAAACTAAATGGATTGAATTTTTTGAGTCCATCATTATAGGTATGTTTTCTAATTCCTTAATGCTTCTACTAGCTCTTCTCTGAACCTCTCCAAGAAATCAACACCCTTCTTCAATTATGGGCACCGGAACTGGAAACAGTATTCCAGTAGGACTCACACCAGTGCCAAATACAGAAGTAAAATAACCTCTTTAGTATTACCCATGATTCCCCTGTTTAAGAATCCGATGGCAGCATTATCTCTTTTGGCCATATGATTAGACTAGGGGCTTATATACATATAAGCATATTAATAAAAAAAGAGGAAACTTTGGAGGAAAGTGGTTAGAGGTATCATCCTGAGACTTCTTCCCTTGTGATTCTGGAAGGTGTAAGGTTTACTTGTTCATGGAGGAAGAGAGTAATGACAGGAAGACATTTACAGATTCAGGTGGCAAGCTTATGTGACTTTAACTTTGAAATATTTTGATCTGAAACCAGAAGAAAAATTTTGTGGCATTTCATTTCTTAAATGTATTAATTTACTGCACTACAGTGTACAGCTCCAGAATACTTTTAGGTGTGTTTATAACGAGAACAATAAAACAAAAGTGAAGTATTTAACCCAACAACAGAACTTCACATAAGCAAAACCCCCAATCTTCATCAAATAATATCTGGGAGAATCAGACAAAAAGATATGCAGCATATCATGATTGCCAAATTGGCTCTGCTTGACTAAGAGAAGTGTGAACAAAATTTAGAATTAAGGCAAAATCTGTAATACACATTCTGTACCCGGACCCCAGATGAATCTAGAAACTGTCAACTCAACTGCTCTACCTCATCTCAAATGTCAAGGTAAAACCAGTAAACAAACAGACCATCTCTAAGATTCACAGGGCACAACCCAGAGAGGCTTTGAGTTGTTAACCTGGTCTATCACCAAAATGAGAATTTGAAGTTCCAAACCTCTGCTAGTTGAAACCATAGAGTTCAACAGAACTCTAATTACATAGACTCATTTTATCTTAGCTAATTAAGCAAAGCACTTCTGAGATGACAAACAAAATGATTTGTTAACTCAAACAAGCATTCTACTGGAAATTTTGCCATTTCAGAATTTATTTTTGTTTTGAATCGTAACAAGAGCTGAAATGTCAAAATCTTCCATAAAACAAAAATTCCAAAAAACATTTTGATTCATAACTATTTAAAAATTATTTGGAATAACTATAACAATTCATTTTTACCTTTTCCCATCAAAAAACATTATCTGTATCAGCATGTTCCTGTGAAACATTTCATTTTTTTTAACAAAGCTGCATTTTCCAACCAGCTCTAGTGTACACCTATGAAACTGAAAGAAACTGGGCATAAAATCTTTATAAGGAAGGAAAGAAGGTAAATATATGTAAAACCACCTTTGTAAAACTAGCATGAAAATTTACCACCCCAGGCCAAAACCACCTTGCTGATTGGCTTCAGCGTGATAATAGGTGTTAATAAAATGGATTTTAAAAAATATTCTCACCCCAAGCACGTGTGAGTACTTTGCAGTGTTGTCTTAACAGCAAACTTCCACACTAACTTGATACATTTATAGTAGTTCATTTTTCCAAACAGTTAATTGCTGATTATATTTGTCTCCATTAACTTGTGATCCCAAGTCTTTTAGAACAATCAGAGCCTTCAGGTAAAGTCTACTCCACCGTAGTCCCCCACTAGCATTTCTCATCCTATACCACTTGAGCACATAAGCAGAATGTCCTGGAGGGAGTTGCCATAGTGACATGTAAAACTGTACCTAGAATGTTCTAACAAATTCATACACTGCACTCTGGACTGATGACTGATAAACAGCTAAGACTCAGAGGAAGTTTGACTAGATTAAAACAAAGAAATAAAACCACAGCAAAAAGCTAGCTAACCCCCATCTCCAAAGAAAATAAAAGCTAAGAAAAAATGGGTATGGGGAGCATCTCTGAACATGCATCAAAAGGTTTTGGTTCAATCCACTTAGGTTTAAGAAATGCCTGAAGTTCCAGGCTGTTTCTTATGATCAATATAATCGCATTAACTGAACAGCTAATAAAAATACATAATACTGTACTACAAATTGAGAATAAAGTTTCAGGCATTCTGAACACATTAACAACGCAAGGAGGAAACATACAGGCAGCCACAAATAAAATTGGTCTCCTTCAGTGCCAGCACCACTTAGCTGATCTTACAAGGACAAATGAGCCCTTAGTGCATCTTCCGTGCCTACTGTTGGTAAACAAAGCAGAAATGTATGTTGGTTCAGTATACTAAGCTCTAGGAGAAGATACTGAACAAAAATGACCTGTACTGAAACCATAAATGTTGCCTCATTTAAGTACTAATGTGAGTGTGACTAGATTACAACATCTTTTAAGTTCTACTCTCCATAATTTATTACAGGTAAAAGCAACGTACCAACTCAAGTGAGAAGACAGGATCTGTTTACAATATTTTTTTCATGTGATACATAATACTTCTCACTAACAAGGTTATTTCTTGCATGGCAATCAAAAACAAAATCCCTCTCATTTTCTTAATTTGCAATTTGTTCCTTTGTATTTCTACAAAAGTATTGCTCCCGTTCAATATTCTGATGTCCAAAGGACGAAATACTATGGAGCACATGCACCCGCAAAATTATTTTTTACCACCACAGACTACCAGCAAATAGTACATGTATAAATCAAAAATATTGGAACAGTGTATTAGACCAAAACTAATAAATATGTTTATCGTTTTCTTTCCTCCTTGTGTTTGTTGTTCCTTTATAGGGTACCTGTCACCAAATATATTTAAAGGTATGTTTCCCTTGTTGCTGGCGGAATTGAAGGGAAAACATTGTTCTGTGAATCTCCTAACTACTCGGAAGAAAATCATTGGTATATCCTATGGCTAACCCTAATCTGTTATTCTGGACAATAAAGATAAAAGTGCATATACTGAATTACTGCACATACTATCTTTTATCTGCACTCAACCTTGCTAGTATTTGGCTTTTCCATAATAAAAAGAATGTCCACAACAGGTTGAGTGCTGCTCATAAAATCTGCAACAACATGTGCGAAATTAATGCAGTTGCACAGAAAACACAACTTGCTCTTTCATCAGCTGAGAAGACAATTGCAGAAATGGGTATAACGCTTTAAGAACATAAGAGTGGCCATCCATCTAGCCCACTATCCTGTCTCCCAACAGTGGCCAGTACCAGATGCATCAGAGGTAATGAACAAAGCAGAGCAATTACTGAATAATACATCCCCTGATTTACACTCCCAGCTTCTGGCAGTCAGAGGCTTAGGGCCATCCAGAGCATGGGACTGTTTTCCTGATTATGTTGGCTAATAGCCATTGGTGGACCTATCCTCCATGAACTTCTACAGTTCTTTTTTGAACCCAGTTATACTTTTGGCCTTTCCCACACTACTCAGCAATTAATTCTGCAGGTTGACTATGTTATGTGTAAAGTACTTTCTTATGTTTCTTTTAAACCTGCTGCCTATTATTTTCATTGTTTAACCCTTCATTCTTGTATTACATGAAGGGGTAAATAACACTTCCTTTCAATTCTTTTGTATTCTCTCTTAAATTTCTTTTTCAGGCCTAAATAGTCTACGTCTTTTTAATTTCTCCTCATATGAAAGGTGTTTCATATCCCTAATTATTTTTGGTGTCCTTCTCTGTACCGTTTCCAATTCAAATGAATCTTTTTTCTGAGGAGGGATGACCAGAACTGCATGCAATATTCAAAGTGTGAACATACCAGCGATTTAAATAGTGGCATTATGAGTTGTAAAATGGCATTTCCTTTTGTTAGGCTCCTCAAACAAGAGCATTCAGTGTTGAACAGTATGACACATAGTAAGATATTCACAGGAGAATTCATGAAGGACAGACAGCAAACAACAGCATTGTTTATCACAACAACTTACCTGATAATTCAAAGGCTGCCAAAGCAAAGAGAAATATTTCTACATTTAAAAAGTTTTATGGTCATGTCTTTCAATAGCTCTCATTGGATCCCAGGAGGTTAAGCATACTGCAATGTGAAGAGTAGTGTTTGCAACATGCTAAATCCTGTTTCAGAATAGTTTCACATGCATTTGTGGTGAGATGCATGTCCATGTGGATGTTTTCCCCACTAAATGTTTGAAGAGGACAAGACAGAAAGAAATAAAAAAAGATCAGTATCAAAGGATGATGACCATTCTATAATACTCTCAGGATCTGTAACTATGCCACTAATGTCTAATACAGCCACCATTTGTCCAGGCCATCTCCAAATGAGAAAACAAAGCCCTTCTTTCCATGCAGATGAGTACTTCTACTCTGTCTCATAGAAGTCTAATTAAAACAAAAAAAACAAAAAAAACAAAAAAACAATGAGCATCAATGTAAGGCCTCTGCCAAAACATGGAAACTGAGCTCTTTGGTCGCGTTATATGGATACTGTAGTTCAGTTGTCCATCAATCATTACATTATCAGAAAGCAGTCACAGTACCAATGGGAGCTTCACAAATGACTGATGGTTCCCATTATTCTAGTCTCTGGGCATTTCACAAGCCAAAAAGAATTTCTCCTCATTTAACCCCTGGGAGACAGGGAAGTATTTTATAGACAGGGAACTCATGCAAAAAGAGAGATTAAGTGACTTAACCAAGGTCACACCAGAAATCTGTAGAACAAGAAACTGAACCCTAAGCTTCTAAACACAGGCCTGTAATATACTCTCCAGAGCCCTTTCCAGATGTTTCTATTTCTGATGTAGCTGGGAAATGGTTACTCAAGCTGTGTACACTTATACAAACAAGTATCAGACATTCTTAAAGGTAAATATGGAGGCTTTTTTGCAGTTGACCCTGCTGCTTCTGCTATAACTAATGACACTGTTTCTGATACTGACACTGTTAAGCAGGGTGTAATGTCAGTTCTGGATGCTAGGCTACCTCGCAATGAAAATTCTGATCATGAATCCCATGGTGCCACATCACCATTTAACAGCCCTGACTTTCATACCTAGGAGCTGATTGACTAAAAAGCCTAGCAAAGAATCAGTGAAATTCTTGTCAAATGTATGTAAGTTTTTAATAGAACACAGACTAATTATTAACTACCGATTACACCATGAAATGGAAAGGCGATCATAATAGTAGGTTTCTCTCCACTTTTTTTTTTTTTTTTTTTTTAATATTTTGCCTGTACTTGCATCATCTAGAATTCTGTAGTGTTGTTAAAGGGCAATTACATGCATTGGGACTGGTTTTCCTGAACTACCACAGCTGTTGCTATAAATAAGAATACGCATGTATTGTGGCTCCTATTTAAATATCAACACTGGAACCTGAAACAGTGCATTATTTTTCCCACTCTTAAACCCCCATCCCTAAAACATTCTTCTATTATTAATTATTTGCATTGTAGTAGAGCATGAAGACACCATTCAAAGACCAGAACCGCACTGTGTCAGACACTGTATGCAGGCAGCATAAAGAGATGGTCCTCGCCCCGTGGAGTTTGCAGTCCTTGAATCCTTTCAAAGGTCATCCACAGAATAAAGCAATTTAAATTCCACATAAAGGATCAATTCAGGGAGTTCTGACTGCTTAGAATGCTTTGTATTTTGTTTGTTTTTTGATCACCTATTGAACATCAAAAACTAATTCACATTTTGAATACAAAAAGTCCCATTCTTAAAGATTTACCATTCTCATACCTTCAGCTAAAGCATTTAAAGGTTAAAATAAATATCTCTGACACTTCCCAGTGATCCTCCACTAAAACAAAAGCAACATTATATGTCTGATCTTTCTAAATTAAAAAACAAGCTGAACTACCTTGTAAAAAATAAACTATTCAGGCTTATATATATGTAGCATATACATTTACAGATCCTTTGCAGTTCACCTTTGCAGTTCACCTTTAAACTAAAGGTCATCAGGTGAGAATCTGCATGTTGGAAAGCACTTGAAATGCTTAGGGAGTTCATCTCTTCTATATTATTCATGTATGTTTGCTGATTATAAACCACAATGGGCTGAAAGGTTTCATGTCTCTCACTTCAAAAGATTTTTAGATAGCTGTGTCTTTTGTTTACTGACCATGTTAAAAACAGTTCACTTTTTTCTTATTCTGTAATAATATGCTGTGTGACCAGTTCAGAGAGATCTCTAATAATGTCTCAGTCCAACCATAGACCTCATTAGGGCAGAAGGAACTGTCATGCAACTGTGAATGTGCAATAAGTGTAGAGGTACAGTAAATGGGATAAAAATATGAGAAGCATTCTACCTTCAGACACTGACACAAAGCTATTTATTCTTAGTACATTGAATGAACTAAAAATTGAGGGTAGAAAATGAGGACTTTACTGCATGGCCTTCTAAATTTAAACAAAGAGAGGTTTTAAGTGTACCTCTTACTGCAGAAAATGGGAAATATCATAAGGAACAAGATGCACAATTATCTTTTCTTATATCCTATCTATTTTTAAGCACAGTTTCACATTGATTTCAGTGGGAGTCCAGCTTAAAAATCGATGGTCTGATATGACCCTTAGGTAATTGTTTAGAAACTATCTATATTATTCACAATAATGTAATTTAGAGTCAAATCTGTCACATTTATGCCTGTTGTGTAGCACCTTGCTCTGTGTGTGCTCCTGACAAACCCAAGCAAGAATCGTAGAATATAACCTAAAGATTTTAAATTTCTTTGACTTTTACAGTGTCATTCCTTAGTTTCCATGTAGTTTTGTGTACATCATAACTCTGTTATAAGTCAGGCCTTGGTTTTGAGAGAAATAGCTTGTAAGTGATTGTGAAATGTACATTTTCTTTCTGAAGATTATAATGCCAAAAGAAGGTGCTACGGGGTATATTTTCAGCTAGATTTAGTCCTAAACTCCCCATTGGCTGTAATTTTTTTGTGTGCAGTGGGATGAAAGGCATGTCACATACTTGGTCTTTGTACCACTAGAGGTAGCATGGCACTACCTAAAGCAGCAGTTGTCAGCCAGCCATCCACAGCACGTGGGGGGGGGGGCACACGCCATTTTCAGGGAGCCTGTAAGCCCTGAGCCTGCCATCTTAGTGGGACCCTCCACTTTTCCCCCCAACTCAGATAGACTGAGTGGCCTACTGAGGGAGTTGAAGTGACTTTATCTCCCTGGCTCCCATCATGTGCAGCTGGCCTTAGGTCCACTGACCTATGTGCCCCCAAAAATAAAAGTCAGATTATGCCTATGCCTGGGAGCTTCCCACTCCCAACCCAATCGCCAAAGCCTGGAGCCTCAGCCCCTCTTCTGTCCCTCTTTACTTCCCCACCTCACTGAACCCTAGAGTTTTATAGTATGTTGGGGTGGATTGTCTCAGGAAAAAAAAGGGTTGAGAACCTCTGGTGTAGAGGACATGACATAACTAAAAAGAAAATGAGTTGATGATATGCCTTTCACTTTACTGACATACTTGCCAACAATGCTAAAGCCCCTACACATTTTTTAATAAACCCCTGACATTTTGTTTAGTTTATCCACACTGGTATCAAAATCACTCCCAATGAAAGTAGGCATGATTCCGCTGAAGTTAGAAGGGGGTATCCACTTACACCAGCAATTAATTTGACCCATGGTGCCCAAAAGAAATTAAAAACAGCCTGTTTCTAATCCCATTTTTGCTCAGCTAAAAATCTGAAATTTCAAATAGCACTTGTGTGTCTATACTCCTGTATTTTATGTTCAGACACGTTGCACCTTTAAAATTTCAGCTGGATTTCCCCAGAAACATAAGTGCAATTTCCTTTTACTTCTTCACATCACTTATTCTTTGGAAGACAAGGTGGGGCAAATGTCCTGGGCAAAGGTGACAGTCAAGGCAGCTGGATTATTTCAAGGTAAAGGAAGTCACATGGTCATCCACACCATGTATGTGGTATGTTACATACCAGGGGTTGTGTTTCATGAAATGTAAAAGCAACTTATGTCTATACAATATACATGCAGACAAAATATTTTTGATCAAACTAAAATGATGTAGGGACTGCCCCAAATTCTCATAATGTTTATGTAAGGACTTGTACGTTAGCAAAAATTTCTCCAGTCTCTCCACTTCTGAGGGAAGTGCTACATATATTCCACCACCAATGTAAACTACCCTTTCACCGCCAGGTTGGACTGTTTTATGCATCTACTAAGTATGAAATGTCTACTGTCTTTTCACCTTTCTATCAGTTGGAATCAGAACACAAGGATTTCTTAGAGTAAAAAAAGCACCTCTTTTGCCAGACTATGCATCCTTTTGGAAAGTAACTAGGGCCAAACCAGATATGGTACTTAGCTCAGATCCATGTTTGGAACACAAATGGTTCCAGAAAAATAACATATTCATACCACTCTGATTAAATCATTATTTATATTTAAAAGTAATGTTGATTATATTTCAAGAAAATGTCTAGAAAAAAATTAGGAAGGCCCAAATTCTGTAGTTTTGATGGGAACACAATATGATTATATAGATGTGTATATAAATATTCCAGCAATCCAGGATGGCTCAGGGAATTACTTTTAACACCTGGAGTTTTGAACGCTAGGTTTTTGCGTTGAATCCAGATATTAGTGCCTGGACTTTGAAGACCTCTGTGCAATAAGTCATCTGTCCACATCACAAAAACCACCATTTTATCTTACACTTTTAATGGTACTTTCAGCAATGAGGTCAAAGAGAGACAGTTACCCTCTCAACTCTGAAGACATTAAAGTTGAGGTACACTGTCAGGCCAGGACTGGCTAGCTTGAATTTCTGCTGCCTCTGCTGTACACATAAAGAGAGCACTTCAAGTTCTAGGACTTTCCATCTACTGTTTTCATAATAACCAAACTGGTACACGTACACACACTCACATTGAATGAGTATGAGTCAGGGAGTGAGTGAGAGTCATATAGGTGTGCTTTTGAAGAAAAAATACATAAGCAGTGCTAGATGATAGAATTAAAAGTGTATTGATATCACAACTGAAAATATGTAAATGATAGGTACTTAGTTCACCCCCTGCTTGTCTGTGCATTGGGCCATCCACAATCTCTATTTCTATTTATTGGCCTCCATCATCTTTGATTCGTTTTAGTCAGTGTTGTATTTTGCTAAGTCCTTGGGAACTGTTCTTTTCCAAGTTGTTCTGGGTCTTCCTTGCTTCCTTCTTGCCTTGGTAGGTAGTGGTTAGTACTGTTACATACTCAGGTGTTAAAGTATAATTTGGTGGGCCCCAGAACCCTCCTAATCAGGTGGACCTCCCCTTCTACATGGGTGGGCCCTCCTCCTGCACCCCAACTCCTGCCCCCACCCCAGCTACTTCCTCCAATATCCATTCCTGCCCCCCAAATCCACTCCCAGCCCCCAATACCCACCCCCAGCTCAGGCACTCCTAATATCACCCCCCCCAGCACAAGCCAAGTGCCCCAGTACTCACTGGCAGCACGCTGGGCCAAGAAACCCTGCAGCCTGTGCCCTTGCTTGCCAGAATGCAGGGGAATGCTGTTCCAGGGCCTGCTATTTTTAGGGGCACAGCATTCAGGTCCCTAAAAATAGAAAATGGTGCCAGAATGCTGTGTTCCTGGTCCTGCTGTTTTTCAATGGTGGGCCCCAGAATGCAGCGTTCCGGCACCATTTTCTATTTTTAGGAAGCTCAGAACACTCAGCCCCTAAAAATAGAGGTCACTGGAACAGTGTTCCAGGCCATTCTGGCCCACTTTAACCCCTGTACATTATCACTCATTTGTCTCCATAATGGGCAGTGTCTAAAACTGGTTTTGGCAACATTTATTTTTTCTTTATTCTCTTGTTTAAATTCTTCATTGCTGTGGTGTGTCCATCACTGGGAGAAGCTGTCTCCAGACCATTCTAAACATACAGTGGCCATAAAGCAAATGCAGTACCCATGTGTGTCCAGATGTCAATAACTAGATGTAGGAATGGCAACAAGCATACACCTTTGGCCACAACAGGAGTTTAAAAGCAAGGATATAAAAATATGCACACACAGACTATGTTATGCTACTATTTACTACATGTTCTTTTCCAAACCTAAATTGCTATGCCAAATATTTAAGCCCAAGAGGTCTGAAAACCTACAGCCTGATTTTCAAAATATTCAAAACACCAGACCACCAGTTAATGAACAGGTGGTTGTTCCTTTAAATGGATGGGTACAGTCAGTATTAATTCTTCTACCGCTCATTCAGGAAGAATTTGATATTTCACATACTCAATGATTAGCAAGTCCCAGAAGTATTTATTGGAAGGTCATCTCATGACTGTGACTAAATAGCCAATACAACAGAAAGGGTTAACAAATAAAACATAGTATAGTCAAGAGAGATTTACAGATAATAAACTAATGACCTGCTTCTCTTGGGGAAGATCCAGCGAGGCAGTAATCAAATCACAATTGTTCACGGGCTGGATATTTTTGCACGGAAAGCACCACTGAGGCATATTTTGTTATTAATACAATTGGCTGTTATTAGCATAGTTTGTGTAAGTAAAAGAATTTCCTGATAATTTCATTTGTTTTTCTTTCTTGCACGATTAAATAAAAACATATGGAAACAATTAGAACCCAGCAGGAACTTGAATGAAAATGTGTTGGGGCATTTACAGGTTTACTTTAATGGGAGAAACCCAAGATCCAATAAAAACCCTACATATGTCTGCATACACACACAGAAAGTAAGACATGGTCATGTGTGCTTCCTAGCACTGCAAAAGTTTTTTAACATATATAAATTTGGAGAATATTCTGCCTTTACTGCAACTGAATGGGAGTTGTAAAGATGCTTATTGAGTAGAGAATATACCCCCACTAGCAAAAGAATTTTTATTTAACCCAGTTTTCAAGTTTCCTAATATTTTGTCAATCATTTATAGGTTTTAGCTTAGGGATAAATTTGAAGCTTGTATGTCTCTGGTGAAAACTGCAACAATAGAGAAATGTATATTGAAGGGGGAAAGAAACTGGGATATAGAGCAAACCTAACAGAAATCTAACATTTCATGTTGCACTTAATAATTACTTTTTACAGATGCCTTTGACAGAGAAAGCTTTTGTGTCTCAAAGTTTTATTGCTCACCCATCTTGCTGAAATGCTCTATACTTTTTCTTGTTCCATATTCTAAAATATACATGTGGTCTGTTTTCTGTCTTAAGACAGTAGTTTCAGTTTCAAATTGCATTAGCCTCTCTGCCTATGCTTTATGTAAAATTTTAACAGCTGAAAATTATTTTAAGTGCAACCTGTAAAAATTGCTATTGTTAAAGTCCACAGGAAATAGCTAATTTGTCCATGTATAAACAGAAACCTCATGTTTTGTTGTATAGCTATGGCAACTTCTACAGATGACTTATCCAGTGCTTTTCTATGACTCAGACTTATGAATACTCACCCAATTATCTCTCCCAGCCTGCAGTAAAGTATATCCACTTCTCTAAAACTGTTTCAAAACTTTTTTCTTCAATTTTAATATCCATGTGAAGCTGCATGGTAAAAATAAATAAAAAGGAATATTTCTTGATAAATGTGAGTACTTCCTAGAATTTCAGAATTTTATAATGGTGTAAGTTCTGGTCTATTACATGAAGACAACACCTATTGTATAGTAAAAGCAGTACAGTATATAACAAGACGACAAATGCACCCACATATTTTGTTTCCAAATGTATCAGCTCTTCAGTATACATAAAACCCTCCCAGATTTAGCCCCAGTGGTTGGCTGTTTGCCAGGGCTTGGATTCTGTTCTTTTGGGCAGTGAGCTGAGTATTCCCAGGTGTTGCAACAGTTTTATGCCTAACCCTTATTTACATGGGTTTTTCAGAGTTGCTTTGAAGCCTGAACAATCAAGCTTCAGCATGCTGCAAAGTTCTTTCCACATAAAGCTTTTTTTTTCCCTACTTTGAGTTAAGCTGTCATTACATGAGAAAAATTTCAAGGATGAGTACTAATAAATATAAAGAGGAGACAATCAATTTATTGTAGAAAAATGTTGCTTCAGTATATCAGAAACTATTTAACAATAGTTAATGTAAAATTAATCATTTAAAATAGTTCAGTCCCTCTTCATAAGACTCTTTGACAAAGCTACTAATGCACCATTGCTTTCAACTCTATTACTCCTCTTTATAACAACCCTTATTACTATGACACTTAACAAGGTTGTCTGCCAAAGATACTCCTATAAAGCAGGACGATTGGAAACAATTACAAAACATCAAATGGTACATTAGAGGTCTTCAATGCAAATCATGTTCCATTTCCTGTAATATCAAGTGGACGAAGCAAAGGGGGTAACATCATAACCCTGCAGTTCATAAAGTACATTCAATCAGCTCTTTAACTTTGCAGCCAATTTTCAAAAAGCCAAAGCAACAACATAAAAAATTGCAGCATAATGCATCCCAATATTACTTCCATTTTGCAGAGCAAGCATAGAGGGAAGAGCACCTAATAGTGCTAAGGGGGGAGAGATCAGTCATGTCATGCTGTGGTTTTTAGAAACATCACTCACATATGACTTTTGGCAGCTGTCTGTTGAGAGCAACTGTTCAGCATCTGGTAAAACACCACATGGTATGCTAGTAGATGTTGAGCATTCAGTGAAGCAAACAGCATGTTGCGGAACAAAAACAAAATTGAGGATGAAGTTCTTTGGACTGTTCTGCTTTTGGAACCATTGATTTTTCTTCAAGTAAAAATTAAGCTCTTGCAGACATTTCCTTGATTTTAAATACAGTATTTTCCACTGTAGATTATTTTTCCCTTCAATTCTTTTCTTTCTTTCTTTCTTTTTTTTAATTTGAGAACAGTGTTGGTACTTTGAAGGAAATATAACCTTTTATATTAACTAGAAGCTACCTATATAGTTTCATAATCATATTACAATATTATTCTTTACAGTTCATAGGTGTGGTATTACTGTAAATATATTCCTGGAGAAAGGATGTTCTAGTAGTTTGAGGAACGGGCAAGGAGCTAGGAATGCCTGCGTTCTAAATTCATCTCAGACACTGATGTGCTCTTAGGCAAGCTAGTATAGCATTTTTGCTTCAAATTCATCATTAATAATATAACCAGCACTGTTGTGAGGATTAATCAGGTGCTATGATCACAAGGTTTGCAACATTCAAAATCTAAATATGTATCAGGTTATATGTACAGTAGTTATAAATCTTGTCAAAATATCAGAAAGATACTTGTTGAGGACTTTAACAACTCAGTCACAGGGGTGGGTGGGTGAAGTTTTGTGTCCTGCATTGTGCAGGAGGTCAGACTATTGGTCCCTTCTAACCCTAGAGTCTATGAATCTATACTGAAAAAAACTGCATTGTGTTACAGACTCACATTTTCTGGAGTTGATGGGGTAGTGATTGAGAAGAAGTGCATACGGAGACTGATCCAAAGCCCATTCAAATTATTGGAAATCTTTCCATTCCTTTGAATGGGTTTTAGACAAAGCCCTTCTGTGAGCCTATTTAAACTTCTAGCTGATGGCACAACAAACAGTGAGAGTGATAACATACAGCCCAAACATATCCTACTATCTTCAATATGGCTCCAATAGTGAGAATAATTTAGAGAAAAATTTCAGAACATATTTTATTTCACCATCACCCTACCATATACATAATAAATAGAAACCTTCCTCTTCACACTAGCTCTAGAGCCAGGGAAGCTACTGCATCCTTGAAGCCATTAACCTCTTACAGTATCTGCGATCAAAGCCATTTTGAACAGCTTTGTATCCAGACCATTTTTAATAGCATGGGAAGCTATGGGTTCATGTTTTATAGTACATAAGTGATTTCCACAAGACATTTGCAATGTAAAAATTCTAGAGTCTGCCTGCATCATTCCTCCCCCTCTCTGCAACATGAATGCACATGCATAAACGCACCATCAACTTCCACTGACACTTCTTCATTACTGTGAAAAAGTTCTAATTCTCTGGAGAGATTTTCCAAAGTATTTTCCTCTTTTTAATGGATGTTCCTTGCTTATATCTTTGCAAATAACCTGTCAAAGTCTCTGTTCCATGAGAAGTTATAATTTCATAACCTAAGGTATAGGGTCAATGTTAACAAGGTCCTCTTGTGAAGGTTTTTATAGCCTTTGGAGCTCCACCTCATTCTTTCTGATGGTTTCTACCCATCAGTATTTCGAAGATAGCACTGGAACATTTATTTGGCTTTGGAGGGTGGAAGGAGGGGAACAGATAATGTCCATAGTCCATATTGTTCAGTAGGAATCTTGGTTGCTTTAGAAAAGAAAATGCCTTCAACTCTAAGAACTGGTGCTTTTCTTATCAAAGCATAAGATATCTATAGAAGTCACAATATTTTTAAAAAGGAACAATGTTCAAATAAAATATGGAGCTATGTCACTATAACAAAAGATCATATAAACTTCATGAGGATTCTACAGGACAAATATACTATTTTCAGGCTGATTCAAACAAGAACAATCAACTGAATCCCCTTAAAGTCATAATATTTGACCACCAAAAAGAAATTGATCTAGAACTCATTATTTTCCTTGCTGAATTCTATATACTCTGTACATGCATAATATTAATACCAAGCTTTTTAAGTAAAACAGTGGATTGTATTTACTGTAAGGTTAGCAGCACTATGGCTACGTTCACACACAGGAGGTTATTTCGATACAAGTTGTTTCAAAACAACTTGTATCAAAATAAGGTGTTATTTCGAAACAATTTAATTCGAATTAAGAAAATGTTAATTCAAATTAAGGAAAAAAGCTCAAAGTGAAATAGCATGTTCGGACAACAGTTATTTCAAAATGAGTCACCCTTTTTTCGACATAACATGTTCCGACGGGATTGTTTCTAAACAATCGTTTCGAAACAACGTTTTTTTGTCACCAAATGGGGTTTAAGTTGTTTTGAAACAACGCCGTTGTTTCGAAACAACGGTACATCGTGTGAACATGGCATTTCTTATTTCGAAACAACCTCTGTTGTTTTGAAATAAGACTGCTGTGTAAACACACCCTATATGGTCCTGACATAAAGACACCTACATAAGTGGTGCCAGGGGGATAACTGTGTTAATCTAGTTCAGCAAAACAAACAAGGAGTCCTGTGGCACTTAAAGACTAACAAATTTATTCATCACATGAGCTTTTTCTTTTACCTACAAAAGCTCGTACAATCAATAAATGTGTTAGTTTTTAAAAGTGCCACAGGACTCCTTGTTTGTTCTATATAAGTAGGAAATCAGAAACAAACATACAAAAAAAGGTAAAAACTTTGTAAATTACACTGTGTTTTGAAACTAAAATTATAACAAAAGGATGATATTCCTCAGATATTAAAGGAGGTCATGGCATCAGTTACCATTTAATTTCAAGACAAGCATAAATAAGCTTTAATACATTCATGTTTAATTGTGAAAGGAAGGCAATATGATTAAATTCATAGGATGTCTTAAATAAAACCATAATGTGATACTATTATATATGAGGGTTCAGCATTTCTATTATGAACTCATTTCTACCCCTGCCTTACCCCCAGTACAAATCATTGGTTTTAAAATCCTATTTCTTCATAGTCCGGTATCATATATATTTTTTAATTGACTGTAGAAAAATCCTGTTACCTATTTTACTTATAGCATATTGGAGGGGGTGTGAGGAATACAAGTGAGTGGTTTAGCTTTTTAAAGAAATTTCCGTGTTGGTGTGATTCCATAAGGGCAGCATTGTCTGGTAGGCTGAGCCTAGGATTGGGAACTGGAAATTTGTGAGTTTTAATCCTGGCTCTTACACTGAGGTTTTGTGTGAGTTTGCTCAAGTCACTAACCTCCCTGCCTCAGTTTTGGAGTCTGCAGTGGGGTGAAAATAGTTATTGTTGGAGGTGCCCAGATATCATGGATATCAACAGAGTGATATGAGAAACCACAGCTGTTGGCTACAGGCCCCTTAATGCACTGTGACTCTGTCAAAGAGAGTCATAAAGTGTGCACCTTCGTTTAATGTCACCTCAGCCTACATTAATTCTCCACAGACTTTTTGCATGGCTCAGCTGCATTTGCTGGAGGGATCATGCTGCTTAGTGTGATCGTGCTCTGACCCCTGGGCCTGCCCACAGGAGAGTGCCCCATTTAGGCATCATCCCCCCTCTACATGGATCCCCCATTAATTCCTATTTGATTTTATCTACTCAGCATCAGAAAGTGGAAGGACGTCTATTCTCCACTTTATCTATTAAAGACAAAGAAACAGTTTTCCACAACAGACATTTGTGTGCTCCAAAAGTTCTACTATTGTTTCTTAGGAAAACATTCTAGGCAGTCAAGCATCATGGTGATGCGTGCAGTATCAGAACCAAAACGTCTTTCTAATTTATGTCCTTACATTTACCCAAATACCTAGCAACACAATAGCATTTTCTGAGCCACTGAAGAGAGAAATGCACATTTTAGAAATCACTTTGAATATAAATTTTTAAAATTCTTCATATGTGATGTATTTAAGCATCTGCCAAAAATGGCTTAGAAACAGATCTTGGCACAGAGCCTCCAAACAGATACAGACTGTGGACCCTTGAACTTCAGCAGAGCCTCTGTGGCTATGTCTACACTTAGAAGAATAGTTCAAATTAACTTAATTCAAACTAATTAAGTTGAAGTAATAATGATTAGTTCAAATTAAGTTAGTTCAAATTAACATGTCACACAAGGAATCCTAATTCGAACTAGCATGTCCATTCACAGGACTCGTTAGTTCGAATTGGGCGGGGGAAGCTATTGCATAGGGAAAATCAAGTTGTGGCTAATTTGAACTAACAGTTAGTTTGAATTAACACAGCTATGTTGGGTTAATTCAAACTAATGAGTTTGAATTAACCGTCGCTTTGAAGTTAAATGGGGTTTTATAACTTCAAAGTTAGCTTTCATCAGTTCGAACTAAGGCATTCCTTAGTTCAAATTAATGAAAGCCAGTGTGGCCATGTGTTTGTTTAACTTGAATTGATCCTCATTAATTCAAATTCAATGGTAAGTGTAGACATACCCTGTGTGAGTGAGTGGTCTTTATTAGCAAAATTCAAGTTTCAGTGTCTTCCAGAACATGTGTATTTGTACTACTGGGGTTTTCTTTTGTTTTGTTGCAATTCTTCCATTTCAAAGAGTCTCTACTCACTATTTCTTGTGCCTTGCATCTTGTCAGTTTCCAAAGGGATAGCCGTGTTAGTCTAGTCCAGCCAAATAAATACATAAAATGAAGTGGGATTTTATCCCACGAAAGCTCATGCAAAAAATAAATCTGTTAGTCTTTAAGTGCCACACGACTCCTTGTTTTTTTTCAATATTTCTAGTCTGTCTGCCCTCTAAAGAATCTCTCACTATTGGCAAAGGGTATTTTCTTCTGCAGTTCCTATCAACTGAAACAAGTTTCCAGCATCACTTTATCAGTTCTCCTTCTCTTTCCCAAATTCATCTGAAAACTATTTTTTCTCTCTTGCCTCCTCTTACGTTCTCACCTTGTGCAAGTCTTTATTTCAATTAACTGTCTAACAACCTATTATAATTACTTCTTGAAGTTTTGGGGATATAAACTCTGCAAAGTCAAATATTTTAGAAAAACCTAACACAATGGAAGAAAAGAAAAACCATTAAAACATATGGTAAATAAAGACTTTATCAAAAAACTGAAAGCAAGATGACCTAAAATGCTTTCATAGCCATGTTGCCCCAGAAAACATGCTTTGAAAATGGTCATTTCTCTACAGGAGACTGGAAACTTTGAGCCTAAAAATTCTCGGAGATTATTTTTCAGTATGTGTAGACAATAAAAATTTACAGAAGGTAGCCGTGTGTTAGTCTATTTGAGCAAAACAAAGTCCTGTGGCACTTTTGAAGACTCACAAATGTATTTGACGCATAAGCTTTCAAGAAAAAAATCCCCCTTCTTCAGATGCAGCTAAGAAAGTGGGATTATGCCCATGAAATCTTCTGCATCAAATAAATTTGTTAGTCTTTAAAAGTGCCACAGGACCCCTTGTTTGTTTTAGTAATAAAAATTTCTAAATCAATTCTGAATTTCATTGCCAGGTGGTCCAGTTCTACTCAGGCAACTAGTTGAAACACTTTGTATAAACATACTCATACCTTTTCTTCAAATCAGTCATACATACATGTTACCTGTAATACTGAACTCCAAGGTGTATTTATATTATGAAATTAACTTCATAGTCTATAAGCTCTAGATATCACTTGCCATTGCATAAATTTGACCATATCTGGGTTGTTTTCCAGAACTGACTTGCTAACATGTTTATTCAGATTAGTTCTCTAAAATATCAGGTTGTTTTCCATTTTTAAGATGATTATTAAAATTGCCTTCACCATTAATTCCCACTCTTCATTTAGTTCTGCAGTGATACAACATTCTGCAATACTGAAAACTGTGTTCAGTGCTATTGCACATGTGTATATGTACTAAAACATTTCCTGTCAATGGCCTGAAAACGGGGAAATGGCTGCAAATTCCTAAGAGAAATTCCTTACATAGCTTTATGATTTTGCACTAGCAAACCCCCTCTTTACTACCCTCAGACAGTACAGCCAACCAGCTACCGGGTAAGCCATCAAATTCAGAGTCTTTTTTGTATCATTGTGTGGCTAAATGGCAGACTCCCTCAATTATGAGGACACTGCAGAACGGATATTGACAAGTAGTTTTAAAACACTATATTCCTCAAAGCGACATGGAATGGGTAGACTCGCTGTGGAAAACGAGTTGAGTAAATTCTAACACTTGGGGCCTCAATTCAACTCATATTCTTAAAATTAAGCACATGTTCAAGTGCTTAAGTGCTTTACCAAATCAAGCCCTAAAGTCATCATTTGGACACAAGTGAAAAATGCATACTACTTTATAGTATCATGTCACACTCCCAGTCATTTCCTGGCCCAAGCCAGCGACACTAATAATCCAACCAGCAGACCAAATTCGGTGATGAATCCTGGTCACATGCCCCCTGAAGCATGTTGTATACACACTAAGAAGTATTGTGTAATTTGTCACTATTTTAGAAGGTTAAACCAAAAAAGAGTGTCAGAGTTGGCAAAAGGTAACTATAAAAGCATGGGACATCCTTTGTCCAGTTGAGCTCTTAGGTTATATTAAAGAGGTATCAATTTCAGTTGGCTCTTTTTTGATCAAGATACCATGACTGGCACAATCCGATACATCAGGTAATATGAATATGCTGGGTGGAAAAAAAAAACACTTGATTTTTTTTATTTTTTAGATTACAAAGTAAAAAGGGAAGAAAAGTCAAAAATAATATTTTACTGAGTAACATTCTGGCAGAAATTTATAAGACAAGCATTCTATACTCAATATTTTAACAGTAAAAAGGACATTTCATGTATCGATTCTCACTTTCTAGAAATCAGTGAGCACCTCCCCCCCAACTCCCATTTTGATGGACCTAGACTTGTCCTGATTCTGTTTTCCAATCTCAAATACACATATTTAGAATAGTTGTAAAACTTTCCTGTATTTCTATTTCAAGATTACATATTTAACATATCAATACAAAAATAGCAGAATTTTGTTTAAATTTTCCAAAAGTACTTCATTATCTGCCTTCACAGAACCTCAATATTAATTTAAAGGTAATACGTGGCACCCGTTTGATCCTGGCTTCATATCACTATCATTACCTTAAGGTGAATGAATTAAAAGTAACTTTTGCCCAATTAGCCAGAAGAAGTACCACTCAGATTAACAAACTGATCTCTATTGCCTAGAAACGAACACCACAAATCTAATTCCAAGCAATTTAGTTTACAGTTTATAGCTGCCATGTTTCAAAGGAACAAAGTAATATCTTGTAGAAGCCAGCAGAGGGTGCTTCCATTTTAGGGTTGGCATGGAAGTGAATCTCAAAAAGTAAAAGAACTTCATATATTTTTGTATGTTGAATAGTACCAATGTCCTTCATGTAAATGCATCACATTTGTAGGTAAAATGTTGGTGATACAAAAAAAAATGTAATTATATATTTTTAAAACTGTATGCCTGTTTTAAAATTAAATCTTATATAAGCATCTATGCCAGAGGTTCATGATATGAAATTTCCACAGCAAATATATTTTTTCCTTATTTAAAGGAAGCAAGTTCCTCCACTTACTAATTTCAGGTACACTTCACCTTCACATTGTCAATCTTTTCACTGCTGAAGCAGTACAGCATGTCAATGGCATCTTTTAAACTGCTATTTGCCTTTGAACTTTTTTTTCCCTCCAGTTTTCCTCAGGAATTCTCTATAATGAATGTAACATTTTAGTGACTTCACATCACCATCAGGGATACTTAGACCAGATGGCTGAGTAAACTCAACCGAAAAAAAATCACTATCTATTATGCTTCAAAATAGTCTTTTCATTAGTCCATGGTGGGCTATGTAGATAAGTACTACAACCTAAGATTTCCCAGTAAACACATTATTGTCCCAGAATTCTTTCACTGGGGAAACACAATATTTGTAGTTAAAAAAAAGAAAGGCTTCTTACTGAGTGACCTAGCTTAAAACTTATCTTGCAGTACTATAGCACCGTCAGTCCATTTCCCAGCTTTACGTGCAATACAAACTGATTGGAATCAGAGTTGTCAGAAAAGCACACCACTAATGTTAGAAAGGATTAGAGTTCTGAGGCATCAAGCTAACTTTAAGGTTTTGCTTTCCTCATTATTTTTGGTTTGTGGCATGCTTACATTAAATACGTGGAAGATTACATATTACTAAATATATTGCAAGCAAACAAATTCAGCAGTGAAGATATTCTTTCACCCAAGAACGCTTATCTTTAAAAAGGTAGCACATTTCCTTGGAAAAGAGCCATTCCTGGCAACAGATCTCAGCCCTCAGTAGGAAATCCATGTCTTTGAGTTCTGAACTAGCCCATACTGCAAGTAAAACACCACCCTAACAGTCAGAAATAGTTGTTCTTGGTGGGTAAGTGTTTTATAATGGCATGGGGATATAAGAGCAAAGCTTCAAGTTTAAATGCTTTGCTAGAAATGCTGTGATTAACTGCATGACTTCACTCATTGTTAAGGTAACAGATGGAAGTGCCATAGTGAAATATTTCCTTTTTATTTACAAACAATAGAACATCTTTTTAACTGTTAAGAATTAAAACATTACACCAACATTGGTTCCACAAGCTTAAAGTCTTTCAGGGTACCATATACATCTTTCATAGAAAGCCAACATCTTTAACATTTTACACTGCCTGAATTTATCATCCATAACTTTCTTGTGATTCCTGTTCAGATGTATTTGCTTCTTTAGAAAGAATTATGTACCTAAAATATAATGAACTAAAGAATTAACTAAAGAACAAAAGGTGCCTTCTGGTATTTGTGAGACATTGTTTCCTGACATCAGCATCCCATTCTGTATTTTAAAGGCAATCTGTATTACTGATTTTGTTGTCAGAAATTCTGTGTCAGTTTGTATAGTGTCACAAACACCTGATAAGGCAATTGTCATTTTAATATTTTAAGAACTCTGTGAGCATATGTATGCATGCCCGTGTATTCTGGATTTTGAGGGGTTTGTAGAAAAGGTACACTTTGCTCAGTTGTGAGACTTGTAGGAGAAAATTACTTTTACTTGCTTTGAATGGCAACAGCACTGAGCCATGAACAAAAATAACAGTGAGAGACAGATGCTACACAAACAAAATGAGACTGGGATTTTATGAAATATTAATTCTATTAATTCACAGTAAAATCTTTGCTTGTTGTAGTGGATTAAAAGTGATGTTCTCTTTATTCTAAATCATTTCTCTACAGACAGTTAGAGTGCAACTTGTCTATGCAAGTGAAGATCTTTTAGTTTTCTAGAAATGCCTCAAGCACAAAGAGCAGTAAAATAAAATAAAAAGACATTCTAGACTTACATCTTACCATTAACAAAATATATTAAAATAATGATTTATAATATGGTTACAGGTATACTTTAGAGAAAACATTTGCTTCTAACAAGTAACAAAGACATTCAACAAAGGACTTCAAGATATTTCAAAAATATTAATCTATTAAGCCTCACAACTCTACTGGGAGATAACATATGTAAACTCCTATTACATCCATTTTGTGAACAGACAAATGGCGGCAGAGAGAAGGATGAAACCCACACCATGTGTAAAAACCCAAGAGTCACAATATAAATCCAGCAAAATAAGGAGTGTCTTACATTCCCCTGCATTTATTTTCCCTCTATTCTGTAAGTTCCCCATCTTCAAAGTGGCTGGCGAAGTGGGATTTCTCTCCCACGAAAACTCATGCGATAAATAAATTTGTTAGTCTTTAAGTGCCACAGAACTCCTTGCTTCTTTTGCTAGACTAGACTAATATGGCTGCCCTTTTGGAATTTGGCAATATAAATCCAGGGCTTCTATAGGAGCTGCAGCCCCTAAATTACAGTTATGAGGACTGATGGGACAAATTCAGCTTCCCTCCCCTAACTGGCTCCCCAATTCACCTTTCACAGCTTCTTCCACAGGCCTATGCCTTGGTCCTCTGTACAGTCCCTATTCTGTGCAAAAGGCCTTGCACTGTTCCTCTGTCCTATGAGTGAACTAAAGCCTAAGTCACTTGGTACTTGATCACACAGCAGAGCAAGAAAAAGAACTAGAGTTCTTGCTTCCCATCTCTTGCTCTAACCATAAACTCTTATTAGTCCCTCCTCCCACATCCTGAAGGTTGTAGAACACCTCAGTTTTCCATTACTGTCTCACTTCTAGATACTCCTATCTCATCTGCAATACTCCCAAACATAAGCCATATATGGAGCCTGCATACTTGCAAACAACATACAATTTTCTTGTGCTAAGCTGGCTCTTAGCAGTAGGGGAGGCTGAGAGATGACGTTACCTGGTGAGACCTCTGTTTCTTCCACCACCATTCAGGGAGTGCATGTTCTCATAGTATTCTGTCCTTTTAAATATCTGCTATAGCAATTTAATGGACTAGACAGACAGGCACTCTGGTTATCGGCTAAACCACAGGCACACAACATCAAGGTAAAAACATTGTCTTCTACCATTTTTGTCTATTATTGTATAAATCCCAAATAAATAAATAAATAAAATTTGAGCCAAAGAAGAATTTCCTTTCTTCGGCAGTGATCTCATGTACTTTCGGTGAACCAATCACTTATGGCAATAAGATTGCACACACTTAGTAAGTAACTCCTTCCAAGGGAATCTCCTTTTTTAGCATCTGAGATTCGCACATGTTCCTATCCAAAGGTCAGGTGCCAGTCTTCCTACATCTCTATAGATAGATGGGTCCATTATGTGAATAAAATCTGGAACAGTTAGTTAGAAGAGCACAAGAGGATTCTCATCCAGCTGCCCCTTCATAGGTGACATGAACATACACACTGAGCTAGCATTCTATACTACAGTACATTTGAAAGTTAAGGGTGAGATCTGTGAGAAACTTCTACTACAAAATACAAATTGCTTCTGGTTTCATGTTTCATCACAAACTCAAATCTCATACCAGGGATTATAAGCTAAAAGCAACCATCACTTGCTCTCTTCTCCTTGGGCCTCCAGGCCATTGTCTAGTCCCTAGGAGCAGCTTGGTGCAGTTCTAAATCATGCCACATGCAATATTTGCAAGAGTCCTTTCTGTCAGTCACTGGAGGTCACAGTCATTCAGGCACTGCCCCCAGATTTATATGTCCAGGAAACACTCTCCTATGGACAGTTTAACTGCATTTCTCACAAGGTTGTATCAACACCAGCAAATCTGAGGAAGCAGATTTCTCAGGTAGCAGGAAGTACAGTCAGCACTTACATAGCAATACTAGCACATGCAGATAAGAAAGTCTATCATAAAAAAATCTCTTGAAATACAATGGATCCCTGCCCCAGCCTTGACACTTACATCTTCTTGAAATCACTTCATTTGAATTAGAACTACATTTACTTCTAAACTGGGAATGGGAAGAGATGCGGTGGCCTTTCAATGGAACAAGAGGTTGAGGTGTACAAACTCTGCACATTCCAATTATGAAAGGGATAAGCAAAGCACAGCTCTGTGGGATTCCAGGCCCTTCCTGCGGATGAAGTTCCTCTGTGTTTCCATTCTGATATTGTCTATCCCCACATTGCACTACTCTACTCCCCTTCCTTGAATGAAACTTCAGAAAGAAGTCATTCCTCTTTCTTCACTCCTGCAAAGATTTCCAGGCGGAAAACTGCTGAGGTCCAAAGGAATAAATGCTTCAGAGAAACACTGGTTTGCTTCCCTCCTTCCCCTGCAGGTCTCTTACAAAGTCATAGGTCCTGACCAGCAGGACCAGACGCACCCCTAGGCACAGCATCTGCAGCATCCACCCACAGCTGACCTTCATGTTTTCTGTGCAGAGGGGCATAGGGGAGTGAGACACTGGGGCAATGGGAATGTGCTCACCTCTGGGGTCCAGTGTCCGGCCTGGACAGGAGGCAGGGCCTTAGATGGAAAAGGAGGAGCAGGTGTGGAGCAACACCTGTAAAGAGGAGGAGGAGGTGGTAGGGCCAGAGTTCTGGTGCTTGTGTAGTGCCATCAGATTGGCTGGGGCCCCTGTGCATGTGCAGTAATCAGCTATTGTTTAGGCAGTGGTACATGCCTGCCTACTGTACGTAACCGGAAATCTGGCCCTGCTGCCCAGGTACCATTTGTGCAGAAGGACTTCTTCAGGTTGGCAAGAAAGAGGGAAGCATTCAGCAGACAAAACTACAAAGAATTACATTGTCTATCTAAGTAATTGCACCAACTTCATCACAAGATGCCAGAGGTCTAGATTTTTTCTGTAAATAACTAGTCACAATAAGAGTCTATGTTATAAAAATATAAAATTCAAAAGGTATTTGCACAGTTCAAAAGATCTGAAAATATCATAGCTGTTTTCAGTTACTTCCTGACAATTCTGTCCTGAGCTAATTGCTGCAAACATGATCAGGCCCTTTTCACTGTAAAGTCTACCCACAAAATGCAAAAATAAGCAATAATCTATCAGTTTATAAATCATGACTTATATGTAACATTACATTTCCATTCCATTAATAATTGTTCATAAGAAAAAGGCTCAATCCTCCATTCACTTACACTGGTGTAAATCAGGAGCACCTCCAGAATCAGTGACATTACCCTAGTGTAAATCCACTCAAAGAAAGAGCAGAACAGTTCCATTCGCTTTAATACTCTTGATTAAGGATCTATTGGTATTTGCATTGCAAATCTCTGTTTGGAGCATGTGAAAGTCTAAACTGTCCTAGAAGCAATATGACCTAAAGATTAACACAATGGCTCATACTCCCAAGGCAGACAAATAGCTACCAGGTTGCTAAACTTATCACAGATTTCAATATATAGGATACAGGTTTTTGTTCAATTAAACGGGTTGCAATGAAACAAGGTTCAGACATACTGAACATCAGTAATAATAAAAATGAATTTACTCTTTACAGTGGCATCTAATTTCTGATCAACAACAGCAACATTGCAAATATAGTTTAGCGACAACTGATAATAACAGGCTACTCATTTTAATAGAGAAATCAACATTGATTCTAACCCACTTAATGAGGTGCTTAGCCCTACATCTAATAGAAGTTTAATCCATGTTGCAACTGCTTGAAAAATAAACCAAATGGTATTATAATTTGATTTGACAGTCGGGACTGCAGTGTAAGATCATTAGCACTTCACAGGTTATAGCCCGAAGTAAATCTCACAAGAAGTTCACATAAATAAGGACAGATTTACGCAATTATATAGTTATGACTATCACTGAATTTCTAACCATAAGTGGAATTTTTTCAATTTTCTCTTCATTTGACTTTGATATGCATAAAAAATGCAATCCAACACAAAACAAGTCAACTGATTTTCTCTTTTTTCCTTATTTTGTTTCAGGACAATTATATTTCAGGTAAAGGTGTATAACCCCAGACAGTTTCATCTAAGAGAATTTTTGCTTGTGAAAGAACTCTGAAAAGTTTCATTTGTTCCACTTAGGTTTGCATTTTTGCCCATTATTTGAAAGGAATGCTACAAAAGAATTACTAGGAGTTAAAGAGAAGTTAATTATGGCAAATACAGGTCAAAACCAAAGACTCTTTTCTGGAAAGAAAATAAAATGCTGAGAATAATAAGAACAAAAATTTAGATAACCCCTGTGGTGGCAACATCAATGTTTTGGAACCCTTTTAAGAGAAAAAAAATGCAAAGATCAGGGAGCTCTCTACTTTATAACCTCTTCATAGGTATTTGAAAATGAACAGCTCAAAACCACAAAAGTTACTGAGGCAACTGATCAAACACTAACTTGTCAAATTTCTCACGTCTGTGGAACCATTGACATCATTGTTTGGTTTTTATCTGATAGGGAGCAAAGAAGAATTAGGACTATGTTATTCTGTGAGATTATAAATAACTACATCAAATGCCTATACCCATGAAACTTGTTTTTAGGATTTTACTTCTTATATTTTTACTGTATGTGTTAAGTATTTAAAAGTTATAGTAAACACAACTTGTTCTTTGTCCATGGACAGAGGTTCTAATATCATAAAAAGCTCTCAGGTTGCTGAAATAATTTTATGTATATTGGTACAGTGGTTTTCTGTTTCTCCAACATTTAGTGCCACTGATTCAGCATGCTATTCTAGATCTAGACCAGTGGTTGTCGTACTAAGGGTCAGGACCCAGTACTGGGTTGCAAACCCTCAGGCACTGTGTGGTGGCATGCCAAAAGACTGGAATGCATTACTGAAAGATTTAATTGTTGGGTTGTGGACATAAATAATTTTTTTTCAACTGGGTTCCAAGGAAAAAAGTGAAAACCACGTTCTACACCAGAGGTCTGCAACCTGCGTCTCTTTGGCTGCCCCCTTGTGGTTCTAGGCCTCTCTGTCACCTTGCAGGCAGCCCACACCAGGTTCTGGGCTCCCCCCCTACCACCACTAGGTACCCTGTGAGGAGGCCTGCTTCTGGTTCTCAGCTTCCTCCCCACCTACCCGCCATGGGACTCTGCAGGAGGACCCCTGGCCTAGCTACCCCCACCAGGAGGCTACACCCATTGCAGCTCTCAAAAAATTTGGTTATTGAAAGCATATTTTCAAAATGGCTCTTTTTATCTTTGGTTTGCCAACCACTGTTCTAGACAGAGCAGAGCACAGCTGCAAGTCATTTGCTTAGCCTCAGACAACAGAAGTAACTGACCAGTCTGAGCAACTCTGCTGGCTACCCTTTGTGAAGCTCAGTTACATTAACCTGAATTCAAGGAATAACTCAATGTTTACTTTTAAAATTTAAAAAGCAACATGTGTGTAGTCTGCAGTGTGTGGAAACTATACTGTTTATCTACAGAAGTTATAGCAAAACATCACAAAAGGGATCATCATCAACTATTTTCTCTGAAAAGTAAGTAAATGTTTTACTAAAAAAATTATACAGAAAATTAAATTGTTCTCTGAAGAATTATTATGCCAAATCCAAAAGCTAAATTAAATCTGGGAAGTGTGAAATAGAGGAATTTTAGTTCTGCTTTAGGACTCAGTGCAACCTTTCCCACACAGTCACTACTTATATCTCTATAATGTAGTTTCTGTCATCCAAGAATCAGCTTCAGAAAAATGGAAGTGAGGACATGAGGATTTGGTGAGCTTGTGCTGGGATTTGCACCATTAACACACCACAAAGTTTGTCTTTCCAGGGCTTCCTTCAAGCAGCTAGATGATCATGATAGATCCCTTCTGACCTGAGAATCTATGAGTCTAAGAACGTTGTCACCTACCGGATATTAACTGGTATGCCCGTGAAGTTGGCAGGGACAGGGCTGCACTATTTCCAAAACTCAGCAGAGCCTCTTCCACACAAAGCTCCAGCAAGGTAGAGCATTTCATAGCCTTGTTCCCAACTTCCACTACCACAGGAAGAGAGAGAGATCTACACGTAGAGGAGCCTTCAGAATTAGAATTCAAAACAACCTGGACAAATTAGAGACTCGTTGTTAAATCAGGAAGAAATCCAATAAGAAGAAGTGTAAAGTACTACTATTATGAAAAGAAAAATCAACAGCTATAAAATGAGGAATAACCAATTAGGTGGTAATACTGTTGAAAAAGATTGGGAGGTTATGGTGAATCACAAACCGAGTAGGAATCAACAGTGTGATACAGTTGTGGAAAAGGCTAATATAATTCTAGAGTCTATTAACAGAAATGTTGGATATAAAGCATGAGAGACAATAGTCTCGCTTTATTCAGCACTGGTGAGGCTTCTAGTGAGTGCTGCCAGACCTGAACACACACTTGAAAAAAAAAATGATGGACATATTAGAGAGTCCAGAGGAGAAAAATAAAAATGATAGGAAGTATACAAAACGTGATATCTGAGAAAAGATAAAAAAATAATTAGACATGTTCAATCTTGAGAAAAAATGACTGGGTGTGCAGGGGGAACCTGGTAACACTCTTCAAGTTTGTTAACTTCTCTTATAAAATGGATAATGATAAATTATTCTCTACATCCACTTAAAGCAGGATAAGAAATAATCTGCTTAATCTGCTGCAAGGAAGGAAAAACTTTCTAACTATAAGGAGAGGCTCTTCAAATAGGCTTCCAAGAGATCTTGTGGAATCCGTGCTTTTGGAGGTTTTTAAAAACAGGTTAGATAAAGAGCTGCCAGGAATGGTCTAGGAATATGTGGTCCAGCCTCAGTGAGGGGGACTGAAGTAATTGATCTGTTGAGATCCTTTCCAGGCATATATTTTATGATTTTCTCTAGATTTCTGACAACTGAAAATTTGCAGGCTTGCACAAAATTAAACCAAACAAACCCTGAATGATTTGTTTGTTAAGTTGGGCTGTAATCTCTTGAGAAGTGGTTTTATCGAGTTATTTCTGGCATTATTATTTTAATAATATAGTGTGTGGCCTGGGTATTTGACAGTCAGATATTTTGATGAGGTTTATGCACTAATCTGCTTACAGTCTAAACATGAAAAACAGAGTTAGGAAAAAATAAGAAGTAATGTGACTAAACTATAAAATTTGATGAGCATAAGTTAGCCGGAAATTTAAAATAGATAAATAATAAACAATCTATGTGTAAACACTTCTCAGTGGCACAGGGGTGCAGCATACGCCTTTTCAAATACACATGTTTTTGTGAGGAACTTTAAGGGGAGGTGAGTTAAAAATGATTGGGGAAGGTGTTTCAGGTACAGAAGGTGATCCACAGAGTAATTATGGCACCACAGAAGGTTTTACTGTTGGCCTTTGCCAACAGGATTCCCTGATTTGCTGGTCCTAGAAATGGAAAAGGGAATCTCAACTTTCATTTAAAAAAGGAATTTACTAGTTTCTTTGCTTGAGGAGGTAGCCTAGAAAACACTGATCAAAGTGAACGGATTGCTAGGAATTAATACTTCTTAAGCTTAAAAACTTCTCCTAAAGATTATAGTTTATTTACGGTTTTGCCTAGAGTTGCCTAGGACTAGTTTTTAAAAGTCCACTGAAACCATTTCCAGAGGTCCCACCGATTCTGTCTCTTTCAGTGTGATCATGATGGACAGGAGTTAATTATGCTTGCAGGATTCAATGAGGCATTAAAAAATTGATTTCCAGAACAACCGAAAAACCCACCAATCAGAAACAATTTAAAGATTACCTCCTTTGTCAATACCATGTCATTTCTTCATTTTTGGCTTTAATTGCAGCCTGATTT
Organism: Podocnemis expansa; assembly: GCA_007922195.1. Lineage (NCBI taxonomy): Eukaryota > Metazoa > Chordata > Testudines > Podocnemididae > Podocnemis > Podocnemis expansa. The sequence goes on from ML682013.1 coordinate 18,723,578, forward strand.
TGAATTAAAAAGATGTAGAACACTGTCAGTCATTTTTTTAAAAAATAGTGAAATTTAAACCTGCAAATCATTTGGTTTGAGTTCAATTCTAGATATGTTTGAGTTTGGCAGAAAGCTCTACTTCTTTTCTGAATCAGTTCACCATTCCCTGCTGGAATGTGAAGTCATTTGTTTTTCCACAATGTAAACAAAGTATAAAGAGTTGCAGTCACAGCTTCTCCACAGTATGCCTGAATTTTGATATGGATCGATCATTTCTAGGGGTGAGACTTCATACTTCTGCCAATTCACTCTTTGAGCTCTCCACCAAAGGTTCCAGTTAATGCCAAAAGTGATCATTTTTTGTGATGTGGATACCCATCCAAAAGGATCACCAGTTTATTTCACACAGATTAACAAATTGCCATCAAACATTAAAGATACGCAGTCAACTGGTAAATGTTAGCCAAGAATGATTTCAAACAAATGAACCAGAAATGGAATGCATCTACATCCAGTTATAATTCCTTTCAAGTATCCAGTTTAAAAAAAACAAAACAAAACACAAAACTACTGTAAACTGCTAGGAAAACTTGTTCTTTTGCATAACTAGCATGTCTGAAACATAAAGTCATGCTTTCATGCCACCCTAGAATATTTTTACTGGATCAGATATACAAGTCTGCCTTCAGAAAGAGTATTTATTATGAGGCCCGTATATGCTTTCCAGCTCCCAGACATTGATAAAACTTTGAGTTAACAGAGAATGTAGGATTGAACTGTTAACAGCCATTCACACCCTGGTTTAAAATATCCTAGGACAAATTCCATCTATGGCCTATGCAGCATTCCTTAGCAACAGAAGGTTCACCACGCAGTATGGGTTCTGTACATGTAGAATTAGGTACTTCACTTCCGATATAGATATATAGTAATCTGTGCCTTCTTCAGAATTTTAAAGGGGGGGGGCAGGATAAAACTAAAACTGGATTAGTATTTTTTGTTTTTGCTTTAAAAGTTCCACTACAATACATATGATGGTGAATTAAATGATACAAAGTTTGTGCTCCTTTTAACTATAACTTGTTTGTTGCAAAGAAATTTCTCTGACATATTTCCTAGAGGCATGCTAAAAGTAACAGAAGGGGATTCATCCACTCAGAGTAACTGGATGATGCTTCAGTGTTAGCAATAAATCATATGCTGCTAGTTAAATATTTTTAAATGCAAAAATCCATATTTTTGAGGCAAAACTATGTTGCTAATCAAAGGGACCAAACCCAGAAAGCCATCCAAGGGAGATGGGTGCAATTTAACATTCCTGTTGATTAAATCTTCTGATTAAATCCAGAGGGAGAGTGGCAGTAGGAACGTATTACTCCTCACTATACCAACTTTTCTGAAGTGAGCTCCTAAGAGGGACAGAGAGAATAAGCACAATCTCTGACCAGGCCTCCTTCCAGTGCTAGCAACTTACGGAGCCAGAACACTTCAGTGGTTATACCAGAGTGATTAACATAACATGAATGTTTCCAGCTAACATGAAAAATACATCTCAAAGATCAGAGAAAGATATAAAACCCACAACATTCACTTATGATGCAAGTAGGAACAACTACAATACAGATGCACTGTGGTGCACTTTTTTTGTCCAGGGTGAATTTGGTCTACTATATAATATTGAATGAATAACAAATAGTAATACTAACAAAAATGCATAGCACTTATATACCACAATACACCCTTAAAAAAATCCATTGGAAACATTTTTATTGTATAATCTTCACAACATCCTGTTAAGGTCACTGGAACTTCCTGTTTTCAAAGGAATGAAATATCACTCACCTGATTAAAGCTAAGGTCACATGTAAATCTTTGAAAGATCAGTGCTTAGATTGGGGTTCAATTCTGCAAGGTTCTTAGCACATCCTGTGAAGCCAATAGGTGGTAAGGCTACTGCAAGGAAGATGAAAGTCTCAGGGAAAGAGAACATCAAACCGAAGCATGGTCCATATTTGGGATCCTCCTTCCAGATGATGTCACAGTATACCCTCCAACTGATGCTACCTGTCCAGGGAAGAGAACTCCAGCTATTAGGAACAGAGAACTAATAGTAATGGAAAGTCAAGCGTTAGAAACATAGACAACCGGGTTTGTGATGACCAGAAGAATGATGTGGTAACTTGCCTGCTGAATGTGAAGACTGTGGATCTCTGGAGACATCTAGACAGATTTATGTGTAGTGTTGGGGAAGATCTGATGGTTAAGATACATGTAGGTACCAATGACACTGGGAAGGAAAGACGACAGGACCTGGAGGCCAAATTTAGGCTGATCGGTAAGAGATTGAAGTCCAAGACCTCCATGGTAGCACACTCTGAAATGCTTTCTGTTTCAATTGTAGGACAGGCAGAACTGCAAGCTCTCGAACGTATGAAATGGTGGTATAGGAAAGAAAGATTTAGATTTATTAGGAATTGGAGAACTTTTTGGGGAAAGGGAAGCTTATACAGGAAAAATGGGCTCCACCTAAACCAAAATGGAATCAGATTTCTGGCATGTAAAATTAACAAGATCATAGAGCAGTTTTTAAACTAAGGGCTAGGGGAAAGTTGACAGGTATGGAGAAGCACATGATTTACACAGCAACATCCCTTAGGGTAAGATTTACTAATGGAGATTCTTTACATCCTACTAAGGAGAAGAGGATGGAAGATGATAAAATATGGGTAGGATCTAATAAGAAACAGTCAAACTAAAAAGAGTACAATTCAATTACATCACATAATAGCAAACAGCTAAAAAGTTACATTTTTTTAAATGCTTACATACACATGATAGAAGTTTAAATGGGTGGTTTTGAATACTTCTGTAATGTCAGGGTACAAAATATATTGGAAGGAAAGAACAGATCATATTGGTAGGGGAATGGCACTATATGTGAAAGAAAATGTAGAATCAAATAAAGAAAAATCTTAAATGAACCAACTGTAATAGAGAATTTCTATAGATAGTAATTACATACTTAAATAATAAAAGAGTATAGCAGTGGGAATATACTACCAACAACCTGACCAGGGTGTTTGATAATGACTTTGAAAACCTCAGGGATATTAGAGAGGCAATAAAAATAAAAAACTCATTAATAATGGGGGAATTTCAACTATCCCTATATTGATTTGGTATATCTCATCTCAAGACAGGATACAAAGATAAAGATTCTTGATACCTTCAATAGCTACTTCTTGAAGCATCTACTCCTGGAACCCACAACATGACAGGGAACTCTTGATTTAGACCTCAGTGGAGCACAGGATCTAGTCCATGAGGTGAATATAGTTGAACTGTTTGCCAATAGTGATGATGACATCATAAAATTTAACATCTCTGAAGCATGGTAACCCCAAAAGCAGACCACTACCATGGGGCATTAAACTTCAGGAAGGGGAACTATACAAAAATGAGCAAGTTAATTAAACAGAAATTAAAAGGTACAGTGTCAAAAATGCAGTCCCTGAAAACTTCATGGAAAATTTTTAAAGACACCTTCAAGGAGACTCAAATTAAATATATACTCAAATTAAAAACATAGTAAGTGGACCAAAAAGTACCACCATGGATAGACAAAGAAAGCAGTTAGGAGCAAAACAGCATCCTTTTAAAAATGGAAGCCAAATGTTATTGAGGAAAATAGAAAGTGAAGTGTAAAATATAATTTGGAAATCCAGAAAAGAATTTTGAAGAACAGGATGGCAAAGCCTCAAAAGCCAACACCAAAAAAAAGTAAGCACATCTGAAGCAGGAAGCCTGATAAAAAATGATGGGACCACTGGACAATCAAGATGCTAAAGGATAAGGCCATTGTGGAGAAACTAAATGAATTTTTTGAATCAGTCTTCACAGCTGAGGATATGAGGAAAATTCCCAAACCTAAACCATTCTTTTTAAGTGACTAATCTGAGGAACTGTGCTGTATGGTCATTTGAGGTGGTTTTGGAACAGATGGATAACTACTAGTAAGATACCAGGATCCAAGAGCTCTTAAGGAACTTAAATGTGAAATTGCAGATCTAGTAACTGTAGTATGTAATCTAGCATTTAAATCAGTTTCTGTACCAGATGACTAGAGGATAGCTAATATAATGTCTAATTTTTAAAAAGAATCCACAGGTGACCCTGACAATTACAGCCCAGTAAGCTTAATTTCAGTACCAGAAAATTGGTTGAAATAAAAATAAAGAACAGAATTATCTGACACAAAGATTAACACATTTTTTTAGGAAGGAACCTTGTTTTTGTAAAGGGAAATCATGCCTCATCAATCTACTAGCATTCTTTTAAGAGGTCAACAACCATGCGGACAAGTGTTATGCAGGGGATACAACGTTCTTAGATTTCAGAAAGCTTTTGACTAGGTCCCTCACCAAAGGATCTTAAGCAAAATAAGTTGTCCTAGGATAAGTGGGAGCGTTCTTCCCTGAATCAGGAACTCATTAAAAGATAAGAAACAAAGGGTTGGAATGCATGGTCAGTTTTCAGAATGAAGAGATTTAAACAGTGGTATTCCCTAGGGATCTGTATTGGAACCAGTACTTTTCAACATATTCATAAATGATCTGGGAAAAGAGATAAACAGTCATGTGACAAAATTTGCAGATGATATCAAACTATTCAAGATAGTTTAATCCAAAGCAGACTACAAAGACTTAAAAAAGGATCTCACAAAAGCGGATCACTGGGCAACAAATTTGATGTTGATAAATGAAAAATCATGCACATTGAAAAATGTAAACCCAACTGAACATATAAAATGATAGGGCCTAAATTAGCTAAATAATCAAACTGACTAAATAAATTTGCTAGATAATCAAAATAAAGAACATTGAAAAAGGAATACTATGTTTAAAGTTAATTTTACATAGATATTTGAAGAAAAAGTTTAAAATGGGATTGGTTCAGTCAGACAACTATCCAAACCATTGACCACAACTAGATTTCTTCTCAGTTAATTTTAAATCATAAGAGTAACATTTTACATATCTGTTGAGGTTTTCCTGGATACCACCATTCTGAATTATCTGAATTTGTCATTTTTCAGCCTCGTTTCTTTTTCTGAAATACCAAAGGAATTAAGTGCTCAGAGTTGTTACAAATAGAACTGACATTGTAAGTCCCTTGCAAGCCTTAAGTATTATTTGCAAGTGTCTGTCTTAAAATCACTTTCTAATGCAATGCATGCCCTAAGTTCATAAGATAATTTGCCACAAACATTAATTTTGTTGATGAATCACAGGATCTCCTGAATCTTTTCAGTATTTCCTAGTTAAATCAGTCAGAACAGCTAGAGAAAGTAAAATAATTCTTAATTATCATAACTCTTTTTAAAATGCTTTCTAGTGTCTCTTCAGTTTCCATAACTCAAGCTTGAAAGTTATTTATTTTTATAGCCTGCTTCACGACATCACACATTCCGCACAATTGGTATACTACATGAAACTATTTAAATATTGCTTTCAACTTTTTGGAGCCTTTTGTTTTACCAGACTTCTGTGTTACTTCACTGTGCAATTTACTGAAGACTAGTAATTATTAGGACATGTGGTAGGCGTTTATCACAAGTAACATCATACTACCCACTTTGTGATCAAGACACAATAGGGCAAATGGTACAATTAAAGGCATATTCTATGGTGCATAACAATAGAAGCCTTGTGACATGGCAAGATTAAGAAAAGGCTCAAACATCTTTAAAACTACTCATTATCACCAGTTAAAATGTGCATGTCTGACCTTTATGATAATCAGTAGTATTCCACTAGTGCACTATACAGCTAAATAAGCTTTAGTTTAGGCACAGATTTCTTTATGATGACCTACAGTTAACTTGACTGATCTCAGAGCTGATGCAGACAATGAATCAACCCATCAGTGGTCATAATGATAGGCCATTATCTTTATCTACCAATTTATGGTGACAGGCATGAAACAGTACTGTAGATTTTCCTGCACAGCACAGTAGTATTTAAATGTTGACTGCTACATATATCAGATTAACAAGGTTGCAAAGTTGCTGAGAAACCCATTCCCTGAGGTGTAGATTCACCCTGTGGTGTGATTATATCATAAGGTATATCAAAGATAATTGCTTAGTTTATTATCCTGTTGTCTTTTATGTCAGTCCATAATTGTGAATTCAGAAGTCCCTTGATGTTGGTCTTCCAGTTCCCTTATGACCTCCCATTAACCCCATTCATTTTAATTAGAATTTATTATTATTTTTATTATTAAAGTGTAGAATTTGAAAACTAAATAGATGTCTCCAGATGACGTACAACATCTTGATATAACTCCAGTAACAAAGAGGCCCATATGATATTCAGCCAACACTGAAAAGAACCCCTGACAGTTCTTTCAACCCTTCTTTTGTCTGCCACCCTTGCCAAAACTTGGACATCAAGATTCTAAACGCTATAACCAGCGTGAGTGTAATTCTTGACTAGAGTCTTAATAACCTAGAGTGCAATGATCTAAAAAAGTAAAGCAGGATGCTCATATTCACATCCTTTCCTATAGAATGGTCCTATCAATAAAATATAAACTAGTTGTGTCTTAGATGTCATTTTCCTTGATGGTACTAGAATATGATAGTATATTTTGCTTAGCTCGTACACTATATTTTGATAGGATAATTTAGCATGTACCAATAAAACATAATGTGAAACTTCAAGTTTCCAGAAACAGTTAAAAACCATGGCCTGGCTAGTACAGATAAGTAGTCATTCATAATTCCTCCTAATGTATACAATAGTAATCTGTATGTACCTAGAAAATCTGGCTACTTCCTATACTTCAAAGTCATTGCCTTTGCTATGAGACCCAGAAAATGCTTCAGGATTCATTATGACATGTGGAATATATATGCAATAAGGCATGACAGGGAGTGTGGTTATCATAAGATAATCACACCCCTGGGTTATTACAAAGCATGAGGTGCAGTCGAGCACCTCTCATTCCCCCTGGGGTGTGATTATATCATGATAAGCACACTTCCTGCAGTTACCTTATTGCTTTTATAAAAAAGTCTTTGTTGAGAAGAACTATTTTTTTACTTAAAGATTATAAAGTTGGCAGTTTACAATATCGAACAGTAGTTCCAGCTAAACTTGATAGTTTATATGCAGTAATCTACTCTTTTAGAATTTACAGCTGCCAAAGCCAATAAGAAATCATCAATCCAAGCAGGTTTCCATTATTCGGCATGTGCTCAAATGACTCATCCTGGAGAGAATGTGTGTATATCCCAGAGAACCCCATGTCCAGTGACTTACTGCTGGACGCATTTCTTTAAAAAACCTAAGATACCGGAGTAAGGGTTTATCAAATGTTTTAACAAGTCATACTTCAAGCAAAATGTAGGCTAAAGTAATTGGAAGAAATTCCAGCCTGCAGTGCAGCAAAAAATTCATAACTCCCCTTCCCTAAATCCCCAGTTAGGTGTCTTCCACATATACAGGGTGACAATTTAATTTAGGGTCCTGCATAAACTACAAAATCCCACTGCTGTCATTCAGATTGTAGCCTAAGGGGTCTAATGTGATCGTTTGGATTTACAAACACCTGCCTTGGATTATGCCGTATGTTCTTAGTGGCTCTCGGATGTGTGCTCTGTCCAGTATTCTGCTTATCTAGTGCTTTGAGAAGCTGTAACAACAGACAGTATATTACGGAGTTACATCAAAGAACAATTTATCCATTAGGAAGGCCACATTCCAATTTCAGATATATTCAATGGGGGCAGGGGATGCATATGTTAGGATAGAATTTGGCTCTGGACCATTTATGAGTAACATGTTTCACCTAACATCAGCAAGACATAAAGTAAAGTGTCAAGTTTAAGTAGGCCCTTGTCACCACAAACCTACAGATTTAAGAGGCAGGGGTAGGAACACTGACGCAACTACACTGGATGAAAGGAAAACAATGCCAATCACCTATGGTCCTCAGCAGCATCCAGATAGGGGAGTTATAGTGCAGCACAAGGACGTACATTGCAGTTCACACTGGGCACAGTCTGGGCTGGACAGACAAAGCCTTAGTGATCATGTAATTAAAGGCTATATCATAAAGCATAAGGGACCAAATTAAGACTGGATGGGCAAAACATAATCTTGGCATTTTTCCCACTTCAATGCTTCACTGTGCAGCCTTAAAATTCTTTTAATGTGTGCTCTTCTGTAATAAGATAAATAGTGGATTTCATGCTACAATAAAATGATTCCTAACTCCCTACGGACCCCTTTCTGGTGGCCGATAGGACAGAATAAAAGGTGTGGAAGAGAAGGGAAAGACTTGGGAGGCTGGGAGAATGGATAGTTCATAAGACGCTCCTGTGAAGTGGCATGCAAAATTAAAGGCTGAACTACTGCAAAATATTTATTTATGAACCTCTAATCTTCCCATTTATTTATTGTTTTGAAATTCAGTTACTTGACTCCCATGAATCTCCTTTGCTGGGCTCAAAATGCTCTGTGGTACCAGTGAGGGTGAAAGTGTATAGCTAGCCTTTTTCTGGTTCCCCAAGAGCAGATGACAACTGCTGGCTGAAAAAGATGGGCACAAAGATGGGTTTGTAAGGCATGTCTGGTACTGCATGCATTAGAGGGGAATTAGGGATTAGAGATTTCAGAATCTACTGGATTCTCTGGATTGATTCCCCTGGCTGCAGCTGTCAGTGTTTGTTCTCTTCTGTAGTGTAAACTCAGGCAACCCAAGGGAAGTTAGCTTTTAAAAGCTGTAGGATCCATATTCCACTCGAGTCCAAGGAAGGCTGAAAGTCCAGGAAGTTGATCATGCATCAGAATTTCTATTCTGTATCAGAGTGGTCATCTATCTAGTCCAGTATCCCATCTCTGATAGTGACGACCACCAAATGCTTCAGAAGAAAATGCAAGGAACTCCAGAGCAGGCAGATGTGATCATCATAGTCTTATGCTAATTCCAAATAGTTAGGGGTAAATTTGAGCCCCAAAGCACAGGGCTTTTGATCATTTTCCATATTTTATTTATTTTTAGCATTAGCTAGTAAAACTCTGGATATATTTATTATCCATACACATTTCCATTCCCTTTCAGAAGCTTGCTTAATTCATGGCTTCGACAATATCAGGAGGCAATGAGTTTGAAAGTCCAATACTTGTGTGAAAAATTAATTCCTTTTATGACTCTTTTAATTTTGCCACTTTCCTGTTTAGTTGAATGTCCTCTTGTGTGAGAACAGACCCTCCCAACCTACCATCTGAAAGCATTCACTATTTTATACCTTTTTATTATGATTCTTCTTATTTAGCTCCTTTTGAATGGAAAGAATCCCAGTCTCTTATCATATGAGCTTTTTACAATGCCTCAATCTTTCTCATCACTAATCTCTGAATCTGCTCTAATTCTGCAATATCTCTTAAGAAAAGGAAACATTAACAGTCTATGCAGTGTTCCAAATGAGGCCACAACAGTAATTTATATAATAGTATTAAAATATTTTTCCATTCATGTTTCTTATGAATACTAATACCTCATTTGCTTGGTCGGCACACTGAGCAAAGGTCTTCATTGAGCTCTCCACAGTGATGCCCACGTCCCTTTCCTAAGTTCATACAATTACTCTAGAACCTTGCAAGAAGTATAAACAGTTCAAGTTCTTCATTTTAATATGCATTACTGTGCCTTTATCAACAGTGAACTGCCATTATGTTGCCCAGTCATCTAGATTGGATAGGTCCCTCTCAAGTTCCTCACAATCTTTTCTAGATTTGACTAACATAAATAAATTTGTCAACTGCAACTTTTGCTACATTCCTTTCCAAGTTGTTCAACAAACATTCCTTTCCAAGTTGTTAGTAAATATGTAAGACAATGCCAGACCTAATGCAAAACCACCTAATACTAAAGAACCACACTGTTAATTTTTCCCATGATAAAAATTAACCATTCATTTCTACTCTCTTTCTTGTCTCTTAGAAAATATTTAATCCATAATAATGTTTTGTTGCCCGCTCCACAACATTTCTTTAGCAACTTCTCACAAGGGATCACATAAAGACCTTTTGAAAAATCTAAATTGTCAATCTGTTTACTTTTACTGAGATATTTTAAATTTTTTAATAGATTAGTGAGACATGACTTTCCTTTACAGAAACAGTATTGGTTAGAAACTTTCATATCACTGCCTTTCAGGTGTTTTAATATTTTATTTTTAATTACCTTTCAACCAATTTTCCAGGTCCAGCTGTAAACAGGATCTTTTATTCTGTGGATATACCCCCTGAAGTTTTTTTTTAGAGGTAGGTAGAACATTTGCTACACTCCCCTAGTAGCTGTTATTAATTATTGTATGTATTTGTCTCTGGCTCAGTCATTTCAGACCTCTGCTCTTTCAAACTTTAAAACAAACAAACAAGGAGTCCTGCGGCACTTAAAGACTGACAGATTTATTTGTAGCACAAGCTTTCTTCAAAGCATCTGACAAAGTGGAATTTTCTCCCACAAAAGCTCGTGCTACAAATAAATGTGTTAGTCTTAAGCGCCACAGGACTCCTTGCTTGCTTGTTTTACTAAACTAGACTAACACAGTTACCCCTTTGGATCTTGAAACTTTAAGGAATTTCTAAGAGTTGGCTAACATGATCCCTCCCTTGTGAGCCACTATGGCACTACCGTCCCTTCCTCAATTATCATCAGTGGTCAGCAATCATCTCCCACCATTGTTGTGACTTAGCCCTCTGGGTGAGTCGCATTCAAAATTTCAGGGGCATCATACTCTATGGAGTGAGGCATGTAATTTCCCCCTCAGATCTTGGTTTGCGACATACCTCCTTGCCCAGGTTTTCGGAGGCCTATATGCTCTCTAATGTCTTCCACCTTTTGCCCCCTTCCACTCCCACCCACTACAGACTTTGCAGGATACAATGCAACCAAACATAATGATCTACATGCTAACGCAAAGTTCTCCTCCCCACCACCACAATTTTCCTGAAATGATGGCCCTGCATCACTTCTGGGGTATCCAAGTTCTAAAACCAGGGCTGTAACTATGGGGGGGGGGCAATGGGGCTTTGCCCTGGGCACGCTGGAGTGACTCAGTGGAGTCGCTCATTTAAAAGGTGCGTCTTGTGGCGCCGGCCCCAAGCACCGCTAATAGCAAGGGGTACATTCTGATTGGAACAAGCCCCGGGTGGCAGATTGCCACATTACGACTCTGTCCAAAACTAATATCCCAAAATCAAAAGGCAGATCATCTGTCCTGCTATTTCACTGGATCCAACTTTTCTATTCATGCTCTGGTCTTTTGTCAAGAACACTCACCTTGACTGTTTTAGGCATGCCTTCTCTCCAGAAGGTAGCAGTCCCTTTTCAAAATTCATAGGCAAAGCATGGGCAATAAATTCAAGAAATATTCCTGTTTCAGGCTCATCCTCCCAGGGAAGATTTTTGTAATGTCCAGTGCCTGAGGCAACTGTGGGGCAGTCCACAGCAGTAGTCAAGTGTGTACAGGTGACTTGGTAGCTGGTATATCAATCCCAATCAAAGGCAGTGCAGGGCAGTGACTAGAGTTCTCACAGGGGTAAGTAGCCAGAAGACCCAATCCAAGGATCCAGGTCAATGCGTTAGGGAGGCAAGGTTGGAGCAACATGGCAGGATGATGCACAGCATCTTTGCAACAAAGCAGGATCAAGTGAGGTGGCATGGCAAGTCAGTCCAGGGACCAGCCAGCAGGCACTGGTCTATTGCTGAGACCAATGGTCTATTCCTCTTTCTCTTGGGGAATTTATACAATCCAGATACCCAATGAGAGTGCTGCCTGTCTGTCCAATCAAGAACCTGAGGTGTGGTTGCTTTGGACCTGTAGGCCATTAGCACTAAAGCTATTAGGCTCAAAGGCTGGTTCAGTGCATTATCTAAAGCTGCTGCCAAAAGAGCTGGAGGTCAGGGTTGCAGTACTGGAGTCCTGATAATCTGTCATCAAACAAGCTGACTTAAATCTTCCTACAGGCCTGACATCTTCTACTGAATGTGTGGTAGGACAGGGCAGATTGGGCCCACAGGCTGTTGTTAATGCTTCTTGGCTAGTTGGGTTTCATATACTACATCTCAGGGTCCCAAGAAGTAAGAGGATTGTAGCTCCTGAAACTTCAAAAGTAGTCCAGTAAAGGTTTCCTATCCCCTGTGCAGTGAAGTGATCTGGCCTCTAATTAGAAACACAATGCGTATAGTACTTCTGACAGTCTCCGTTTCTCTCCATATCCAAAGCTCAGATTTGCTCTTTATAATTGGTGTAAATCAACAGTTATTCTGGTCTGACACCAATATATCTGAGAGAAGAACTTAGCATTGGCTGCAATTTATAGTTTTCTAGTTAGAATAATAAACGTAATTATATTTTTCTTATCTCAAAATACTATGTTCCTGGCTTATTAAAAATGTTCTCAAATTGAGATAGAATTGTAATGGTGAAAAAACTGTCTGATGCACAAATCACTATCACCTTAACACCACTGGAGAAGATACTTGCACTTAACTTTGTATCATTTTTTTTCAAACTTCATATGTTTCTGTTACATCATTAAAGTTTAAACAAATAAGAAAGCTAGACTGAATAGACAAACACTTTCATTCTAGCTTAACTGTTAAAAGATTCTTTCAGACAATAGACACAGTGGGGTAAATAGTTACTTCATGGGAATTAAACAATACTGTCCTGCTAGCATTAGGTTCAGTAGAAACAAATTGACACCTTTGCACTGAGATCTGCTCTGTGGAGCATCTAGGGTGATTAATGAAAGAACAAAGAAGCCAGTAAAGCTACTGTAACTGCTTAAGGCTAATCTGATGTCTTGCTATAGTTCAGATAAGCTAATAATGAGTCTCCTTATTCCAACTCAGTACAAGTCCAAGCCAGCACTCCTTAAACACTTACAACTCTGAATTAAGTCAAGGAGAGTTTCACCTGAGCCGTGAGTAAGGGTTTGGCTCAATAAGAGGACTATTTTATTTACTGAATACAGAGATATTGACTCAAACACAATAATATGTTATATGCATTAACAGACATATAACTATAAAACAATAATGGTTTTATTTAACAAAATTATTGAAAGGTTTACCTGCTGGAAATTTTAAAGGCAAAACCTGCAAAATAAAAAGGTTAGGACTTATCTTTTTTTACAGGGATTTACCGTATTCATCAACTTCTATAGTTCACATTAGCATCCAGTGACATTGCTTTGTCTGTATATATTTCTAGCTGTCAACAGAATGTCCTAAGGCAATAGCATCCTGATTCTATAGCTATCTTTTATTCTTTTATAATACACAGGGGTCTAATTTTCCATCAGCAAAGCATGAAATCATGTAAGAATGCCACATAACCAGCATGTGCAAACAAGTAGCACTTTTTCTACACATAAAAATGCTTCATAAAATAACAAATAAATTAAATCTTCTTATTCTAGTGAAGTGCTCAAAAACCAAGCCTCTTTATAGAAATTAGAGCACTGTGTATAGAAGTGACAATGTCACACAATTCATCTAAACATGTGCACCACCTTATAGTATTATTGTATGTAATCAAATCATTTCCCTCTGGTTGATGGTGGAGCTCTTTATTTGCTAGACAAGTAACATGGTTGCAAACAGCAGGTATATTAAGTTAATTAATATTAATATTCAGCAATTAACAAATTAGCAAAGTAAGAGTGCTTGAGCTTGATGTGCTGAATTCATCTGCAATGTAAGCAAACAGCAATAGAGTTGGCCAAAAGTATATACAGCTGGGCTAGTTTTGACAAAATGGTTTAACATAATTCACCAAATAGAAACTGGTTGTTATTTTCAGTCTATTTGTATGATACAGTCAGGAAAAACACTAATCTGCAGCAATTAAAATATAAAATGTGCCAAAGTATATGTACATGTAAAGGATCCTCCCACTCACTCACTAGCTGCAACACGTATCTGGTTTTGCAGCACAGTTTGGAATTGACAGTGACCCCCCTGGAACACCTTATATTTGGAATATATTTGAACCATATTTAAGACATGTGTCTTCTTTGTTAAAAGTATCACAGAGCCAAAGCTCAGTTTAACCTTGCTGTGCTGACTACAACTGCCAAAATTATATTCGCTCTCTGCCTCTCATATTTCTACTACTTCAGGGGAATTGTAACACTCTTTTCTACACAACATAGTTTATTTAGCATGTGGCTTTCATATGTCTGGCTGCAAAATAACCTGTTGTAATTTAATGCAAACATGTTTTGAATAAAAGGTAGCTGGTGCTTCTAATCTCTGCTGTATTGAGTACAATTGAGGCTTTCAGGGGAAAAAAAATGGATTCCCCAGACAGAAGAGGACCACACAGTCTCAACTCATGAAAAGAACTGACCTATAATTTACCTATATAACTTTCAATAAATCTGACTTTGTCAGGTCCTTACCATTCTAGTGGTACCTTTGAGAAATGAGAGTGATCACAGAAAAAAGGAGAAAATAAAGAAAACCATATGCCTATTTTTCCTATAAAAATGAGACTTGATTCTTTTTGCCTCTTCAATATAGGGTGAAAGTAAAAAAGATAAGTGTTGCCAAAAAATAATGGACATGACGAGAGTGTCTTGCTATGGCTCACTGGGAGAATACAGCTCTAAGCTTTCAGGAGAAAGTTCTGCCCTGTAGACAGGCTTGCCTGCAATACAGCTAATGTAGCTATTGATGCTTAAAACCCATGTAGGTACAAAGACCAGCTCTGAAATGTCTCTTACAGTGCTGCCATAGAGACAGAGAATGGAAGAAGAAGGACTAGTGGACCCACACCTGTGGTGAACCACTAGCCAATTCCACTTCCATTGCAATGGAATAGGAACATGGAATGGATTGATCATTGTAGCCTGAGGGCTGGAGCAACTCTGTGAACTACTGAGAGGAATGTGATGCTTGTTACACTCTAGTTGCTTGGATTATCTGCTGGCACCTGCACTTGTCTCAGATGTTATCATATTACATGCAAGGAACTGGATATTAGCATATCTATGGAAAGGGGGGGGAGACACCCAAGTAGCTATTGTATATTGTAAGCAATATCTTTGGGAATAATCTAATGCTATTTTTTTTAAAATGTTTTTTCAAGGAGTGGAATTGATCTGTCTAGGTTTTCATTCCATGATCCATCATCATGGTAGCTGAGTGACCTGAATCACAGAAGATAAGGAGTGGAAAGGACCTCAGGTCATCTAGTCTAATCCCCTTCTCAAAGCAGGACCATCACCAAATAAATCATCCCAGTAAGGGCTTTGTCAAGCTGAACCTTAAAAGCTTCTCAAGATGGAGATTCTACCTTCTCCCTAGGTAAATCTCTTCAGTCTCTTTTCTGTCACATGTTACCTAGGACTGCTAATTTTAAAATGTCTAATTTTAGTAGCTGTTGTTTATCACTGAGATACTAGTGAAATAGAAGGGGTATTATAATCAACCTTTTGATATGATTGTATTATCTGTTTTTCCCCAAATACAGAATGGAAATATTTATCGAACATTTTCTGTTAATTTGGTTGATAATTTTACCATTTCCAGGTAGTAAAGATCCAATACCCTTGTCAATATTCTGCCCCTTTATGTCTAGTTCCTTTTAAAAATATGATATTAAAGAAAATACTTGTTTAGATGCAATGGAGTATTTTAACCCAAAGATTAGAACATTAAACTGGATCTTAGGAGACCTGGGCTCAGTTCCTAGTTCTGCTAGAGGCATTAAAAGTGACACTTAGTCTTTCTATACCTCTGTTTCCTATCTGAAAATAGCACTTCCCACGCTCAAAGGGGTGTTGTGAGGATAAAGATTGTGAGTTGCTCAGAAACTATAAAAATAGGGATAAGTCAAGTACCATCATTAGATGTCAAGTACAAGAACAATATATATTGATTGTTTATTACCTGGGGTAATAAACAGCATCTCCTTCAACACTCAGGCTTTGATTTCATCACACTGTAGATGCCCACTTATAGTCAGCAGTCAAGACAAATTTGATCTTCTGTCAACCTAGAAAATAAAATTATTATAGCAATAATTAACAGAGCCACAAGATAAATTCAACTTGAACCCACAGCTGCCACCAACATCCTTCTTGTGTTTCCACGGTTTTAAGAGAAAGTCTTAAATGATTTTCAGCCACTCTGTGGATTGTCCTATGGGGTATTATCAGAACATAAAATTTTTCTCTTTGGAAAGTTGTATCTCCATATGATATAGATTCTCATTTACAAAAAAACAAAGTATTTGCAAAGTTCCAAAGGGGCAGTAGTGTTAGTCTAGTTCAACAAAGAAGCAAGGAGTCCTGTGGCACTTAAAGACTAACAGATTTATTTGCAGGAACATATCCATTTAAACAAAACTTTTATCAGGAAAGCTTTCATGGGCCCAGATGGAATTTCAAACAGAGGAAGAGAGAATAGCCAGACTAGCTGATAGTTGACTAGTTGGGGACTTACCTGAGAGACCTACGTTCAGAACTGTGCTCCAAGTCAGGCAGAGCAGAACCTCTCACATCACCAGTAAGTGCCCTAATCCAGGCCACTGGCTCTTCACATGCCTGCCCCATTTCTGCATTTCTGCAAGCATAAAGTATTGCTGTCTCTATGACACAGACTCCTAGGCAAAGGGTCCTGCATTCTTTGCAAACAATTCTCAGCAGAGACCTGAAAAACTCACTACTCCAAAGAGATGTCTTACAGGATATTTATCCAGAAAGAGTAACAAGTAAGCTTGACAAGCTCATAACTTGTCAAGATTCATAATCATTATGAGATTTATGTATGGTTAACATTTAAAGAATAGTGTACTTATCTTGAAAGTATGCTTTATAGAATTGTAGTAAAAATTAGTCATGAGGGGATAATATGTCTCAGTAATTGCCCATTCAGGAAGTAGGGAATTGCCACCCTGCTCTGTTTAGGCAGTGGTGCAATGCAAGGCTCAATAGTTCAGCCTTGCTCAATTCAAAGACTTTCAATGGAAAGCCAACAGAGGAAATGCAAACGATCAAAACCACTTGAAGATAAAAAAGGAACTTTACAATAAGACAGGGGTTTGCCCTGTCTATGAATAGAAACAAGAGTCCTTTTCAGTATAACACAGAGGAAGGAGAAGTCTTCTGAATCCTTTCATTGAGGAGCCATCTTGAAGAGCAAGTTGTTCTCATAAAAAAATGGATCTTGTTCTCATGAAGTCACCCAACTCTGAAACAGATTGACCTTTTGGCGGGGGAGTAGGGATGGGGCTTTTTTATTACAGAGGAATGGTAGCAATTCGTAAGTGTGAATCCAGGTTCACATGTTATGATTTTGGTTTTTACTGTAATCATTTGTTTCTCCCCACTCTCTTTCTTGTTTAGAGTTAAATGTTTCTTCTTTCTTAAATAAACCTACTTTTGTTTAATTAAAAATGTTCACAAGTGCTGTATGCTATACAGGAGTGGTGGTTGAAAGAAAAACAGGTTAATGGAAATATACTGCTTCTTGGGGGAGGAGGGACAATCAAGGGGTCCTGTGGCACCTTTAAAGACTAACAGGATTTCTATGAGTATCCAGTGTCAGGGGCTGGATAATTCAAAGTAATGATTCAAAGTGACTTGTGAACTGGGATACATCCCTAGTTAACCTGTGTGGTGAAGACAGGGCTGGCATAACTCAGAGGAGAGTAATTGAGTTGCTGAATGGTTGATGGTCATGTAGCTGACACATAGCCAGCCACAGGCAAAGCTTCATGCTCATGGCCATCTCTAGGGGCAGGTGGGTCCCAGAGTGGGCCAGTTGGCCTGTGGAGACCCACACCTCCCAGCAGGGGGTGGGACAGGGCAGGGCCACCCTGGGCCAGAGGCTGGGCTCCATGCTCCTGCCATGCCCCTGGGCTGGCTGGTCCACCCCTGGGGAGAGGGCTGGCATGTTGCTCTGTTCTGGGGTGGGGGGCTGGAAATGCTGCTGAAGTGGAGTGCCCCCCACCACCAAACGGCCTGGGATGGTCATCCTCCCTGCCACCCCTCCTCACCCATAACCTTGTTGATGCTGAAGCAGGAAGTAACAACACGACTCTCAGACTTGGTGCCAAAAGAACTGTTACAGCTCCCACTTTGCTCTTCCCATTTCCCAAAGGGCCAGTTTGCCAATGAGAAATTACTATAGCCAGCTCCAGATGCCTTCCAGTCTCTTCCCGCCTCATAAGTCTCTCTCTCTCCCCTATCAATTTGCAGCACTATGTCCCAGTACAGTGATCAGCAAGGGACAGGGACACTGCAATAGGTAGGAGAGAGAGCTGTCCACATCCTCATGTATTTTTGCATCAGTACTGCAGACAGGGATGAATAAGAGTAGAGGCTGAGGGAGTAGGGGTCCTGCACGGTACTTGTGAGCTCTGTAGGAATTTGATAATTAGTTACAGCTGCCTCACAGAAGACTTCCTCAGCAACATCCTGTATAAGGTAATGTCAATTTACATCAGGCCCAGACAGGAGATACTGCATATACAGCGATCAAATTGGAAGTGCAAAGAGTACAAATAACTTGCTGAAGTTAGCAAATTAATTGTTCTAATGAAGGTCAATGGGTTTGTTCTCCTCTGAATTCTTAGCAGGTTCTTCAATGTATCTCTGTGCTTACAGGGAAAAAAAAATCCCAATCTTGAAATCCAACTGTTTCCACAAAGGTACAAAACATATTTATGAACCAAGAGTGACTAGTTTTCACTTGCTCTGAGTAGCAATTCAATTAAGAGTGCTAATAAAGCCCAAGAAGGGCCTTTTCCTTGCATCTGTGTGCTCTTAAAGCTTCCTTAATGATTCCTTTGTAAAGCTGATTGTTATCGTCATTCCCAAGGTAGGAGCCTGACACTTTATCAATATCACAACATTTCAAAGAAACATAACAGGAAATAGCACTTTAAACCATGTTTATTAAACACCAAATTAAACTAACAATTAAAATGCCACCAATTTAAACAGATGTTCATTTCATACCAGGTCTTGTCAAACTATTCATTTCAATAGGTTGCAGCCATTCATCCATAGCCAAAGCAGCACTAGTTTTACACCAGATGACTTTAAAGAGACATTATGCACTTTTCCTCAGAGTTGCTCTAAAACCTCATTGCACAATTTTTATTATATGCAAATGAGTAGCATCTGATTAGGTCCTGAGGCAGCTTCACCTAGGTGTTCATAGGAATAGCAATGGGAACTGAGTAAGAATATTTCAGAACTGAAGTATATTTTCCCTTGGGGGACACCACCATTTGATTTTGACATTTATTTGTCCTGTGCTGTAAAGGACAAAACTACAATTACACTTTTTTTCTACTGTGCAGTGGGCAGAGTGTCGGAAAAAATTAAATCAAAGATAGTGTGTTCTGACCAAAAAAAACAAGCTCTAAGACCAGATGTACAGAAAATATCCACAGGGAAAAGCCATATAGTGTTAGGCCAGTCTGTGTGACTGAGCAACACATATTGCGAATGTATTTTACACAATTTAAGCAAGTCACCAAAATAAAGACAACAATAAAAATAGGGGAGAGTCATCTTTATTTCCTTCCACTTTTATAAACACAATACAGTGGGGAACAAATCTTAAAAATTTGGACTTACAAGAATTTACCTAATCTATTTATTGAGGAATTTGGGGGGGAGGGGAGATTGGGGGCTGGATTTGTGTGAGGGTTTTTGTTTTGTTAATTTACTGTGTACAGCTTTAGCTGAATGGTGCAGAACATAAATGTTCTTTCTTGCATTTCAATTATATTACTATCTGTTTTCAGCATCAACATTAATACACAATATACAATGTTTTACTCTTAAGCTCCAATGGCACAATTCACAAATCATGTAAATGAATTTATTCACTTTTACTGGGCGAATGTCTGGAAATTAGTAACAAAGAAAGAAATTTATGAGCCACAGTCACGTTTTTCCAGTTCATGAAGTCCAAATCCCACTTCAAACAATTACCTTAACCTCACTTTATGCTTCTAAACAGTCCATAGATGAAAACTGATGGGGAGTCAGCCATAAATGAGATTATTTGTTAATAAATGCAGGATGAAAATAAACATTTATTAACAAACAATCTTCACTGTTTTCCTCCATACAGAAAGGCCACAATGTCGTATCAGCTTACCACTCCTTCCCATTGATTTTAGTGCGAGTTGCACAGACAATAGATGACACAATCTTGTACTCCTTTAATGTAAAATTATTTAAGGATCACTTACACATTTCCCAATCCATTCAGGGTTTTAAGAAGAGCTGTATGAAGTATTTGGAAAGAAAAATTAAGTAAAACTAGTAAAGGGCTATGTTATATCTTTACATGCAACCTGAGTTTGTCAATAGTTTCATATCCTTTACAGGGAACCTATATTTGTGGTTGGTGTGAACCTAGGCTGAACTACAGGATCACAATGCCTAAGGTTTCAGCACAAAACCCAGTGAAAACTGAGATTCACTTTGAATTTTTGGGTTGTTTTGAACTCAAGGTGCAAATTCTGATGAAGCAAAACCAAACAACAGCTTCATATAAACTTATGTGAATTTTAACCATCACAATATTTTGCTCTCCCCTAGTACCTTAGATAGTGATTGTGAATTAGCAGATTTGCAGGTGTGGGGGAGCAAAACCAGTTACTAGAGCACTTTATTATCCTTCTTTAGGCCCTGATCCAGGAAAGCACTTGACCAAGTAGATAAACTTAAGTTCATGAGTAGCCCCGCTGAGGTGAATAGCGCTATTCATGTGCTTAAATTACATACTTGCACCAAGCTATCTACAGTAGCTCATGACTGAGAATGCAGCCTCAGAGCAGACTGTTAAGAAGCAGGGCACAAACGTCAAACTGGTTGTGTGTTCTGTACTTAGATTTCACCGATCAGCCTTCAATTACAAACTTCTTAAGCACCACAACAACCTTAACATGGAGCCACAGATAGTCTCGTTGGGCTCTTTGAGCTATTTTCCCATGTATGTGAGTTAGCTCTTGTGACAGATGGTCCCTTACACCAAAAATAACAATAATATTTAGCCTACTCTCAGTTCCAAAAGACCAATCACTCACCACAGGTCAATTGTACTTCAGATCTCTCACCAAAAACAATGCAAACAGACAATTCTATAATAAACTAAAGATATTTTAACTAAGAAGTGAGAGTTCTTTATAAAGTTAAAGCAAGTAAACATGCACACCCAAATTAATTTATGTCTTAAATTTCAAAAGAATTCCAGAAACCGCTGTAATTTGCAAGCCTTAGGTGTTCTTTAGATCTAATCCTAGCTGAGCAGCTTGGAGATCCTTTACTTATTCTTAGAAAAATTGTCCTTTCCAAATTCCAAGCAACATAGCACTGCGGTACCTTTCAGTGACAGATTTTTATTCCTCCAAAGATCAAACTGATACTACAAATGTTGGTGCCTGTCTCCTTTTCATGGGTGTATTGAGGGGCAATTAAGAAAGTCTTTGCCCTTTAATGTCTCACAATGGCATCTTTGGTTTTCCTGGGCCTTCTTGTGTGCAGAAATTGCACTCTACATTAATTAATACTCTCCAATCTAGTAAGTTACACCATTACAGAGGTTTGCAAAGCAAATACTTAAATATAACTTTATATCATGGGCTACAGCTGTTATAAGTGAAATCAATATATGTCATATCCCACAAGAATTTTACCGAGTCTAAACACTAATCACATTCTGGAAATGTAACATCTATTTTAACAAGGCCAGCACACAGATGAACCAGACTAGTTTCCAGCTGTGCAATTGTCTGTGTTCAGTGAGGCTTAGGCATCTTAGAATCTTAGATTCAAAGAAGATTAGGGATGGAAGGGGCTCAGGTAGTCAGTCTTGTCCAACTCCCTGCTCAACTCAGGACCAACCCCAACTAAATCATCCTAGCCAGGGCTTTGTCAAGCTATACCTTAAAAACCACTAAGGATGGAGATTCCACCACCTTCCTCAGTAACCCGTTCCAGTGTTTCACAACCCTCCTAGTGATAAGTTTTCTAATACCCAACCTAGACCTCTCCCACTGGAACATGACACCATTGCTCCTTATTCTGTCATCTACCACCTCTGTAAACAGCATAACTCCATCCTCCCTGGAACTTCCATTCAGGTAGTTAAAGACTACTACCAAAGCCCCACTCATTCTTCTCTTCTGAAGACTAACAAAGCCTAGTGCCCCTAGTCTCTCCTCCTCAGTCATGTGTTCCAGACCACTAATCCTTTTTGTTGCTCTCTGCTGTACCCTTTCCAATTTGTCCACATACTTTCTGTAGTGGGGAGCCCAAAACTGGACATGGGACTCTAAATGTGGCTTCACCAGAGCTCACTAGAGGGAAATAATCTTCCACGACCTGCTGACAATGCTCCCACTAATGCAGCCCAACCAACTGTTAGCCTTCTTGGCAATAAGGGCACTCTGTTGACTCATATCCAGCTTCTTGACCATTGTAATCTCCAGGTCCTTTTCTGTAGACCTGCTGCCTAACAAGTCAGTCTGCAGTCCATGGAAGTGCATGACATTCTTCAATTCTAAGTGCAAGACTGTGCATGTCTCCTTATTGAACCTCATCAATTTATTTTGCCCTAACCCTCTAATTTGTCTTGGTCACTCTGTCCTCCAGTGTGTCTAGCACTCCCCCAAGCTGAAGTGTCATCCAGAAACTTCCTGTGGGTGCAATCCACCTCATCCTCCAGATCATTAAAGAAGATGTTGAATAAAACCAGCCCCAACACTGACTGCTGGGGAACTCAACTTGTTACCAGGTGCCAACTCAACTTTGAGTCTTTGATCACTACCCATTGAGACTAATGATCTAGTCAGCTTTCCATACCTCTTATAGTCCATTCACCCAAAATACACCTCATTAATTTGCTTGCAAAAATATTGTGCAAGACAGTATCAAAAGCTTTGCTAAAGTCAAGCTGTATCACATCCAGTGCTTTCTTCACATTCATAGAGCCAGACAACTCATAGAAGGCAATCAGGCTGGTCTGACATGACTTGCCACTCTTGGGCTGTGTTTACACGGCACTCTTATTTCGAAACAACAGAGGTTGTTTCGAAATAAGGAATACCCTGTTCACATGAAGCACAGTTGTTTCGAAACAACTTAAACCCCATGTGGGGATGAAACAATGTTGTTTCGAAATGACTGTTTCAAAACAATGCTGTTGGAACATGTTGTTTCAAAACAACAGTGACTTATTTCGAAAAAACTGTTGCCTGAAACTGCTATTTCGCTTTGAGCTTTTTTCCTTAATTCGAATTAACAAACTGTTAATTCAAATTAAGTTATTTCAAAATAAGGCATTATCTCGATACAATTTGTTTTGCAACAACTTGTATCGAAATAATGCCTGTGTGTGAACACAGCCTTGGTGAGTCCATGCTGTTCCTGATTACCTTCTTCTCTTCCAAGTGTCCGAAAATGGATTTCTAGAGAACCTGCTCCATGATTTTTCCAGGAACTGAACTGAGGCTGAACTTACATGAGCTCTCTGGTCCTTCTTCCTTTTTTAAAAGATGGGCACTATATTTGCCCATTTCCAATTGTCCAGAACCTCTTCCAATTGCCATGAGTTTTCAGATAATGGCCAAAGGCCCTGTAATCACAACAGTCAACTCCCTCAGCACCTTCAGATACACTGCATATAGCCCCATGGACTTGTCCACAGCCAAACTTTCTAAATACTGTACTTCTAAGCCTGCTGTTCTAGCACTGAAGGCTGCTCGCCTCTTCCCCATTCTGTGCTCCCCAGTGCAGCAATCAGGGAGCTGATTTTTCTATGAAGACAGCAGAAAAAAAAAGTGTTGAGTATTTCCATTTTTTCCACATCATCTGTCATTAGGTTACCCCCATTCTGAAAGAGGTCCACACTTTTCCCTGAGGTTATTTTTGTTACTAACATACAAGTAGAAGCCCTTCTTGTTAGCTTTCACATTCCTTGCTAGTTGCAACCCCATTTATGCTTTGGCCTTCCTGATTTCACTCTTATACTCCTCCTTAGTCATCTGACCAAACTTCTACTTCTTGCAAGTTTGCTTTTTGTGTTTATCTCAGAGAAGCCTTCTTTGTTAAGCCAAACTGGTCACCTACCATATTTTTGCACATCAGAATGGTTTGTTCCTGCACCCTCAATAAGGTTTCTTTAAAATACAACCAGCTGCCTTGGACTTCTCCCCCCACCCCCCATCAGCTTCCCAAGGGATCTTGCCCATCAGCTCCCTGAGGGAGTCAAAGCCTCTGCTCTGAAGTCCAGGGCCCATATTCTGCTGTTCTCCTGTCTTCCTTATGTCAAGATACTGAACTCAACCATCTCATGATCACTGTTGCCCAGGAGATGGCTCCTGACCGGCCAGCATCACAATTTGCTTAAGTGTTTTGCTAAATCTAAGGTTTAGTTACTAAAAAGAAAACAGTCTACATGGAAAATAAACACTGCATAAATATACATGTTTATAGTTTAAGTGAATTAGGTGCATATAAAATGTGCTAGATTAATAGTACTATAGGCAGGTGTTGTCTGTTCCTAGAAGAAACAGAGCTTGAACATACTCTGTACTGTTGTCAATGTGCCTTTGAACTGGTCTGAAGGGTCCACTTTCAAGAAGGAAAAGGTTATGTCATCTTTATCCATACTTGGTCCTTAGCCTGTTCAGTCACTGGCAACAGAGTAATAGCAATGCCACTATGGTGGTTTTTGTGATAATGGTCCCTGTCTTCTTGCTGGAAATAGGTTAGTTCAGGAATGACTAACCTATTTTGGACAGGGTATTTAGGAATCCAGAAGATGGCATGATTTTTGGTATATATCCCTTTTGGCTACATTCTCATTCATTCACTAGGGATGAAAGGTTTGCTTATCTAGCTTAGCTATCCATATCCCATTAGACATTACCCACTCCCTGACATAAAGTCTCTTTTCTTCTATATGACATAAGCTTATATCATAAGAATTCTTATAGAGGAAGAAAACAGAACAAACTGTAGCTTATAATGTTTCCCTTAAGGTGGCTTGCTTTTTAGATAACAGCTCAGAATTTGACCTCCATCTTTCCAAAAATTAAAATCACAGATTTCTAAGATCTTACACAGACCAGAAAACCTATACTTGCTCTTCAAAGCTGTGTTCATTTATAACAATTTATTAAAATATTTAGGATTAAGTGCCAGTATTTTAGTATAATAAAACTTTTAGTGATTTCCGAGTACGTCTTGTTAAGACTTCAATTCCTTATTTACATAGCTGATGCCCCCCAAGAGACAGAGAAACTTCAACTTAATTATCCATGTAGCTGTAAGAAGTCTTATTTTGTTGGTAAGTACTCTCTAAAAGAAAACTAACAGTTATTAAATACTACTTTCCATTACCAAAAGCAATCAAAATGTATTACAAGAGACACTAAAGAGATGCTTAAATGCAAGTCTTTCAGCTAAATAAAATGTAAACCATTATATAACCTACCAGAAAAAAAAAATCAGCAAAAACTGAAAAGCAGAGGCCCAGTTTTAGATAATCTCCATGTGATGTGAAGATGCCATCAGTGGCATGTAAGAACACCTTGGGCCTGACTGTCCACCCTACTTTGCCTCTTGTGTAGTCATTTAGACTTACACAAGTTTGTTGTCATTAAAGTTAATGTTAAATTGCCCACTGACTTCAGTGGAGCAGGATTAGGCCTTCCATGACTACACAACATTCAAAGGCAATTAAGGATAATGAGTGGGAGACACCATAACAAAACAAACACTTCCAAAAAGAAATGCAACAATAGCAACGGCATCTAGATGGCCCATGCATTTCATCAAAACAAAGTTATAGCATGGAGGCATTAGAGAAGTACAGTCTACTATATTATGTTCATTTTAAACCAAAATCATCTTGAAAAGCATTTCACTGAAGCATGGCAAGAAGCAGGAGATAAATGGCAAGCACAAAGTCCACTTCAGTTCTAGTCTCTTCTATACAGGGTCTAATTCCACTCATGCTCCTGTAGGATCTGAGCACCTTCCAGTATTGCATTAAACAACATAACTCACAAACATCAGGTGGAGATTTCTCTCTCTCTCGTCCTGTGCTGCAGCTGGCAATTAACAAGTACAGATAACAGGGGAAATAACTGCTCTGAGTATATTACAACAAATGAACACATGCCATCTATTTCTCAAGGACTCCTCATGGCTTGCATGTGAGGCAAATTCATCCTGTTTGATTAAGAGTTGGTAATTGTTTCCAGTGTATTGTATGCACCTTTCATTCAGTTACACAGAGTTTGAATGAAATGTGGATGGCCTCCTCTACAAAGAGAACAAGTTTATTCCACAAATGAGCCTTGGGATTCATGAAGAAACAATTAGATATTCTCCTGGGTGTATAAAAAGGGACAAAACTTGAAGGCGCGGTGGCCTTTCCTTACGTTGCTTGTTCTCATACTCACAGAGCATCAAATGGAAAAAGCCATAAAATAACACTTATCAATATATATAAACAAAACAATTTGCTATTATTTCTATTCAGTAAAATAAGGCACGGGGAGTCATTTATGTTACTTTACAGGAGGTCAAGGAAAACATTCATTGACAAACTGCGACTATTCTATTCACTCAGTATCTTTGTACATAAAATGAAAAAAACAGAACACATCTACTGGATTTACAGTAATGTATAAAGAGAGGGACAGATACATATTAATTTTTCCTGTGTATAAATAGTATTAACATGAGAAAACTAATTTTTCTAATTTTTCTCTGTCAACCAACAGTCTTATTGAAAATTAGAAAATACATCTGAAACTTTCTCCTATTTTACCTTTAATCAGATCTTTGTTTTATTGTGATAAAGAAAATTCAAATGACACCTGTTCAGAGTCCTTGGAATGCAAAATCATGCAATCCCTAGGCAGCGTATTCATTTACTTCAAAGGAGACTGTGTTTATTGTCACTTTGAAGTTCTCCCTTCTAACTGAGTCATGAAGCAATGTTAATAAGCAACTGCAAACAGAGACATTTCCAGGCCTCCTCATTCAGAGTGAGGATCACTGAGGTCTTCTCTATATTAGACAGTTTTGTTGACAAAAGGTGACTTTGTTTTGTTTTGTCAGCACTGAGATTTTTGCAATAAACTTTTAGTGACAAAACTTTAGTACAGACACTGCTATATGTTTTGGCCACAGTAAATGGGCTCTGGAAATGTCCCACAATGCCAATTCTGGCCACTCTGGAAATCTGTTTGCCTTCTGTTGCTCTGCAGCCACCCACCCCTCCCCCTGGAAATCCTCGATTGGCATGGAGAGCTTGCATCTCATCTTGCCATCTCACCATGGAGGCTTCATACAGGAAATGCTCTCTTGCTTGGAGCATGGCAACATTACAGAATCTGAGCAGCGTTTGGGTGGAGTCTACAGTGCAGTTCCAACTGAGATCTAGCTGCAGGAACTTTGATACCTCTGGTCAGATCTCTTGTGCCATGGGAAAGAAGGGTTCTGACTGGGACACACTGTAATGTAGAGCTAAAATCAAGGAGCTGCAACAGAGCTATCAGAAGGCCAGGGAGGCAAAGCATCACTCTAGTGTAGGGCCGACAAGCTGCTGTTTCTATAAAGACCTGGAAGCCATCCTCATTAGCTACCCTATATGCACCCCCAAGATGCCTGTTAGACACCTCTGCAGTCCACGGTCCACAGATACTGGATTGAACCCTGAGCAAGAACACATTGATGATGCCTGTAGATAACTCTGCAGTCCAAAGGGCCCAGATACTGGACTGAACTTTGAGGAAGAAGCTGAGGAAGTAGAACTGGAGCATGACCCTGGCATCTGACTGCTCATATTCAGCTGTAAAGCGATCTGCCTCAGTGGTCCACCCAAGCACAAACTTCTCAACCTTAGCTTCACATAAACTATGGAACACACAGCAAGTGGCTATAACCACAGGAATATTGTCTTCATTTAAGTGCAGCCTGCCATAAAAGCATCTCCAGCTTCATGAGCCATGGCATTAGTGTGTAGTCTGGGTCTTCCAGGCTCACTATGGGCATCTCAACATCCCCTATTGGAATCTTCTTATCTGGGAAAAAAAAAAAAGTCCCTGCTTATAGTTTCTGGTACAGGCCAGTGTTCCTGATATGTGAGCATCATACATCTTTCCTGACCAACCAGCACTGATATCAGTGAAATACCCAAGGTGATCCACAAGCACCTGCAGCACCATAGAGAAGTATCCCTTTCCACTGATGTACTCTGTCATGGGATGGGCCAGTGCCCAAATTGTAATATGTGTGCCATCTATTGACCCACCACAGTTAGGGAATCCCTTTGCAGAGAATTCATCCACTATTTCACAGAAATTGCCCAGAGTCACAATCCTTCATGACAGAATATGATTAATGGCCTGGCACACTGCTTCAACAGTGGATTTGCCAATTCCAACTGATTAGTGGCCAACCAATAGCAGTCTGGAGTTGCTAACTTCCACACAGCGATTGCCACATTCTTCCCCACCAAGAGGGCAGCTCTATTTCAGGAGTTCTTGCACTTCAGGGGAAAGGCCAGGTCCACACAGAGTTTCATGAAGGTGACTTTGTGAGTTCTTATGTTCTGTAACCACTTCTCATCATCCCAGACCAGGGCTGTCCCTAGGGTAGGGCGAGCAGGGCAGCCACCCAGGGCCCTGTGCTTTGCGCAGGGGGTCCCCCAAGCTGGGGACTCGGCAAGCCGGCCAAAAGCAGCAGCTCAGTTCAGTGCTGCTGGTCTGCCCAGCCCTCCTCCCCAACATGTGTGCTGCTCTCGGCTCTGTGCCGAAGCAGTGGAGACGGGGCAGGAGGCAGTGCAGGGCCCGTATTGCTACCCCCCACACCTGCCATGCTGCCTCCCACCCCCTCCCCACTGCTCTGGCACAGAGCTGAGAGCAGCACACATAGCGGGAGATTGGGGTGGAGAGCAAACTGGCAGCACTGAACTGGGCTGGTCTTTTGGCTGGCTAGCCCAGTCCCCAGCATGGGACGGCCAGCAGAGGGGCCTGCCATTCTCCTGGCCTGGCCGGCCCCGCCCCCCCCAGTGCTGGGGGGTGATGGGGGCCCCACAGAGGGCAATTCACTGTGTGTACGGGTACAAATGCTCCAATTATGTTGCTTTTTTAATCACACAAAAAAAATACTGCTGACAAAGCTTTCTAATGTAGACAGGCCTGAGTTATAGCCTTTTGAGGTTAGTTGTTGGGAGTATAAAATTGTTTCCTGGAGGTGCCTTCTCTTGTGCTTGGAAAGAGAGAAGTTAGAAAGAATTTCCCTCCATCATTGTACTGCTAATCTATTTTTCATAACAATATTTAGTGAAGGGAAAAAAATAAAATATTATCCTTCTGATGTACAAAACAGCTACAGCTCTCCACCTCTTGCTATACCATTTTTTTTCTTCTCTTCTAACTCATCTGTTTTTCCCCTGAATTTTTCTGTCATTATCTGGGCCTGAGAAAGAAGCTGTCATCAGGTGACAGCTTTAGCAACTAGGTAGATCTTCCACTTTGATCTGAACAGCCCCCAGCTATGGACACTCTGCCTTTTACTCCTGAGATTCAAATTGATCCCATGCTCAGGTAGCTGGAAAATCCAACTTGCTGCATGGTTGGCAGCTCACAGAGCTTTAGTTTCTCTCTATGATAACCAGATCTTAGCCCATTAATCTACTGCAAGCAAATCCTAAAAAGCTTGACATCCTGGGTGTTCTAAACAATTACCCTGCCATCACTTTACATTTGAAAAACAAATAGAATGAAAGAATGAAGAAAAGTTACACAATGTTTTTTATTTGTGGATGTTCTTTGGATAACTCTCTCTCACTCTTCACATCTGAGTAAATACCTGAGCTTATGAAAAGAGGATGATACTTAAAGACTCATATGTAACTAGAGATGTTCAGGAGTACAGTGTTACCCGAAGAGAAAAGTAAGAAAAATATTGGGAAAGAAGTTTAGAAGAAACACAGATGTTTTAAAATCAAATTGATTAAAACTTAAAAGGCAAGGCTTTCTCTGGCCCTGGAATAGATGATAAGGAGCCTTTCTTACTGTGAGCCACAAAGAAATACCAGGATGTATCATCCCCATTGACTTATCCATGCAGATGGATGGAGCTAGCTCACTACCAAGAAATACTTTCTAAAATGTTGAGTTATCAAAACACAGCTCTGAAAGATGGTGCAGCTTGCAAACTCCTCCTGCATGCCAGGGATACAGAAGCAGATTTGTCTCTACTCAGGGTTGTGGCTAATTGCTATAATATAGCCCAGAAGAAATAGAACCCCTAAACCAGGCATAAAAAGCAAGGAGTCTTGTGGCACTTAAAGACTAACAGATTTATTCATCGCATGAGCTTCCGAGGGAGAAAATCCGCCTTCGTCGGACGCTTTGAAGAGCCCTCTTCAAAGCGTCTGATGAAGGGGGATTTTCTCCCACGAAGGCTCATGCAATAAATAGATCTGTTAGTCTTTAAGTGCCACAAGACTTGTTGCTTTTTTTGCTTTACTAGACTAACACAGCTGCTCCTTTGGAACTAAACCAGGCATGAAATCTTAGCCTCACCAGACTCAACAGGAATTCTGTCATTTCCTTCACAGGATCCAAGATTTTACCCCAGACTTGTATACTGAAGGTAAACACAACTCTTTTTGTTATTGGTCCTACTTACATCTACAAGACTATGAGTTGGCAATGAGATGCATGAAAGAACGTGGTTTTGTTTGTGATTTTGCTCCAAAATGATTTGCGTGCAAGTTCCTGACTGGGAAATACTATGTTTTCTTTTCTGTCATATGGCACAATGTCCAAACATGTTAAGAACTGACTGAAGGACTACAAAAATGATTGTAGCATAATTCACATCATATCCCTACATAGGTTTGCCCACTGCTGTTAGTTTTACATGATACTGTGTGCAATTGACATAGCTTTGTTTTGCCGATAAAATGGGACTGACATTTCTCAAATTTTATTTGTGCAAATCTTGGGCTTGTATCACAAAATTTCATGTACACTGTTTATTGTCAGTGAGATTATTCAGGCACTTCACTCAAAGAGTGCAAAATACAGTCTCTCTCTGTGACTCAAAAAGAAGCGATCAATGAAAAATGTACTCAGAGTCAAACAAAATGGCCACATTGTGCTTCAGTGTTCAATTTACATGTGTTCTTTACAAAAAATGAATGCTGGATAATGATTTGCCACATAGCTATGCTACAGGTAACTTCAGAAGCAAACTCAGGGCTGTCATTGTCAGTATGCTGATTGATGTAAAGCCTTCAGTCTCTGGGGGAAGCATATAGCACTTCCTACTGCTTGATCCCTGAAGCAGAATTTCCTATAGTCCACCTTGCTGCTCCGTGCTGCATAATACGTTGCTGGATTAGGGGATTTAGGGAATTAAAAGGAAAGCAAAAGAATGGATGAAAAAGCCATGACCTCTCCTACACAAGTGGAACAGATGAATCCCTGCCTCCAGGTGCTAGAAGACACTAAATGCCATCCTATTGCCCAATAGCTATTAGCACCTAAATATTACCCTCTTGTACTCATCTTGAAAATTAAATGGAAAAGTTTACATTGAATGTTTACATCCTAAGGTGACTGACTGGGACTGGAAGCATTCAGTGTCCCACCTAACATATAAAGAAGGGAAAATAGAACCATGTAAAGGAACACAAAAGGCAAAGAAAGGGAAGAAAAAGAGCTCTCAGTGGGGTATGCCTACACTGGAGGCTCTGTTAAGTCAACTTAACAAGGTCAACTTTAAGTCTGCCTGGACAGTCCATGTTCAAAACTCCTGTAGACGGCCCACGTCCACAAAGGCAGCTACTAGGTCACCTTAATGCTTAAGTCAGCCTTATTAAGATAACCTAAGGGTTATTCTCCATCTACACTGCCTTAAGTTAACTTAATAAGGTTACCTTAAGTGTTAAGTTGACCTTAAGAGATGGAGTTATTAAATCACCTTAAGGAAGCACTGAAGTTGGTTTAATAAATTCCCAATCTAGACGGAGCTTTCCTTAGGTTGATTTAAGGAAGGTTAAGTTGACCT
This sequence comes from Podocnemis expansa, assembly GCA_007922195.1. NCBI lineage: Eukaryota > Metazoa > Chordata > Testudines > Podocnemididae > Podocnemis > Podocnemis expansa. The sequence goes on from ML682013.1 coordinate 18,755,719, forward strand.
AAGGCTCCTGTATAGACATACCCAAGGATCCTTCCTTCAGGTTTTTCTACTAAGAACCAACCAAATCTGCAAACCACGGGTTTTGAGTTCAGATTTAGATATGATTGAGTTGGCATATGTGCTAGGTACAGTACTGCTGAATGGTTCAACATCTGTTATTTAGCAATTGCTTCCAGATTTTTTTGTGGGCATTCTCATTCAGTTGCTTAAAGTAAACTGTAACAGACTAACAATAAACAGAGAAAGGACAGTATTACTGATCTGTAACTATTTTGGTATTCTACTTTCTGGGAAGGAAATCCACTTTAGTCACAAGCAGGTGGAGAAGAGCCTGAATAAATCTGAGGCTTCCTATTGATTATAATCTAGTGGGAGCAAACAACACCCATGAGGAAAGAGTGACTAAGATCAGTCCAGGGCCTTGGAAAAGAAATGCACAAGGGAACAATACAAAGATCCTTTTGATACTAAAATGCAAGTAACGAAAGAAGTTTGATAGTGGAGCCCAAGCAATGGATGCAAAGAAACAGATTCAGGCTTTGAAGAGCATTCACATGGGCTGTGTGATGGCAGTCCAGTCTTGGTCAAAGATTTCTATTAAACAGAGGGATGGTAACAGCCAGCATTCACAACTTGCAAATCTAGGTATATTGGATTTAAATTATTTTTACACTACAGTAATGTTTGAAAAGTGCCAGGTGCAGTACATTATATTTGAAAACACATTCATCCAGACAGTGGATCAGTGAAATTGAAATAATATACCAACAAAATGGGTAAGTTCTGACATGCTGATTTTTCAACAAAATAAAACCTGAATGGTTGTTTTACAGTATATATTGAATTTGACGTCCACTGCCTCACACTTTGTGTAGTAATCTACACATGTGCAAAGTGAGTGGAAAATACCAGAAAATTAGAATGATAATATTTTATGCACAGGTCTGAATAGCTATATGTAACCTTCCACCCCTTTCCTTCCTCGGTTACTCAGGAGCAGGCAACACTCACCTGTGTGTCTTGGTATGTGATGTTGTTGACAGTAAAGGTGATCCTGAGTATCTCAGTGGTGATGCTGGTTAGGTGACAATCTTCTGCCTACCCCTCTGCTGCAGTCCTTTCACCTATACAGAAAATGAACTTTGACGGTGCCTCCACCTGGCTGGTCTTGTGCACACTCACTAGCATGCCTGGGGGGCTTCCTGGAATACACTGGAGCTAATTGATGCAATTGGTCTAGGTCAAAAGTGCCAACTATTAACAGCTGGGATTGGCTGAAGTACTTCCTTTGTCCCCCTGTGCTCTGACTCACTCATATATTCCAAGTCACAAGCAGCTTAGTTTGCTTTACCAGTGGTTTCCTGTCTTTGTTGTTTGCTACTGCTGCAGAGAGATCCTAGGCACAGCCCAGGCAGCAGCTTTGTGGACCGGATTAGTGCCCTTGGAAGGCCTGATGGGGCCCATGGGTCATAAGTTTGACACCTCTTTGCTATATGCTTAGATTACAGTTACTTAATTTAAAAAATTTGATGCAACAGACTGAGACTGATTTAAAATGTCTCAACCTATATAAATCAGCAGGCGGCTCATCAATTAATCAATTAAGAAATTATGTTTACATTAATTAGATGAAACTTAATCGACTTACATTTATAGCAGGCACAATTTCCCCTCCTGCCCCAGCCCTGAGCATGCACCCCTCTTCATTTCAGAGCTCTGAGTGCTTACGTGTTGTGCTTGAGGCTGAGGATAGCACACTGTCAGCCCAGTAAAACAACCGAGCAAATGGAAGGCAACAGCAAGCAGAGTAACCTGTGATCATTAAATGCTGTGCAATCCTCTGACAGTGGGAGCTGTTTTGACCAGAGGTCAGTAATCCCAGATTCTGGTTAGATGATAAGACCACTTTGTCTCTTCTCAGAGTCAGGAAACCTCTCATGGTTTGTTTGCTGTCCTCCTCCCTCCAAAAGCACTTTCCAAACAACAAAAGCAGAGGTTACTCGCACTGCCTTCACTGCATGCCCACCTCAGCTAGCTCTGGGCACAGAAAGAGTTTCTATCCTGCTCCAGTGAGGCCCACCAGCAGCCTTTGACATCAGAAATGACAACATTCTAAAACCAGTGGGTGAACATTTCCATCTCCCTGATGACTCCACTGATGATTTACTAATTGTTGTGTTTAGATGGATGAATACCAGATCAAGGCTTCAAGGAAAAGCTGCAGAGATTTAATTTATTTGCAAATTTGATTGCATTGCATCAGGGCTTAACAGGCACTTAGGCTTTTTCTCCCATTATAACAAGTGATTTGACCTCATCTTCCTCTATATGCTGTTCCCTAATGTTTGAATCTTAACAACAGCTTTGATTTGCTGTTACAGTATGACCTGATCCCATGACTTACACTTCCTCACATTTATTTCCTCCCATTGTCTAAGTCCCCCCATCTTCAAAGCGTCTGATGAAGTGGGATTTTCTCCCATGAAAGCTCATGCAATAAATAAATTTGTTAGTCTTTAAGTGCCACAGGACTCCTTGTTTCTTTTAGCTACCTCTGAAGCTTCTTGTTTGGTCAAAGCCCCAGCAGACTCACAGCAGCAGCTTCACAGCAGCTCCTGGCTTGGGCAGAGCTCCTCAAAATTCAGCTTCCATCCAAGATGGAGCCCACTGCAACCAAATGCTCTCTCTGCATCCCCTGGTAATGGAAGTATCTTTCTCTCCTCCTCCCTATCAGGCATCATGGGAGTTATAGCCTCCAAGGCTGTTTTGCAGCACTCAAGATCTTCCCAACTAAAATACTCCCAGTTAAGTTCATGGGCCCTTCTAGTAGAGGTTGTTTACATGCACAAAGTACAAAATGAAGAGCTAGGCCTTTATATACTAAATATTCCCTACTGCAGTGGTTCCTAACCTTTTCAGTAACATGGCACACCTCAATGAGATGAACACTTCCACAGCACACTCACTTTTTTCAGCTGAATTGATTGCTCATAAACGTCATACTTCCTTACATTTACTACGGTTATGGTTTTACTAGATAGGTTTGCAACATATTGCAACAACTAGCTAAAGAAGGATCAAATGCATTAATGTTTCAAATCCATCAGAAAAAAATACACTTCATCTCAATTTTGCCCTTTAGCCGCCTGTGTTTAGAATGTTCACATTTTAGAGTTGAAAGACCAATACCTTAATTTTAATTTAAGGATTAATTTTCATCAGTTTTATGAGTTGTAATTTTGGTTGAATAGAACATTAAGATGAAAGTTTGCTTTACATTGATTTTTATTACCTTTGCACAGAATTTGACGGCACACATGGTCAGTTCTCACAACACACTAGTGTTCCATGGCACACCTGTTGAAAACCACTGCCCTTGTTATGTCTTGTAGGCTTCTCACTCTGAATACAAGGAGATTAATGACTTTGCAGATCTGCATAATCATTGATGGTAGTGGACAAAGTCTGACATTGCTGGTGCAGCAGAAGAGATAGGGTGTCCCATGTTAAAAGAAAAGGGTGGTCCTTTAAAGAGAAGCAGAATTATGCAGGGTTTTGAATTTGATGCAACAAAGACAGGGAAACCAGCTGACAGCTCAACCGGGCAGCATAACATGACCAGTATTATGCACAAGAGACTAGTTAGAAGGTCCTTTCTTTTTGCTTGTATGATTGGGCATGTACTACCCAATTACAGATATTGTAATTGTTCTGAAACAAAACATGAAGAGTAAGAAGATTACCATTCTAAAAGCACCACACATTAGTGGGAACTCTTCTAAACCTCATGACCAGCTCCATGGGAATATGTTTAGATAGAGCTCTTAAAGAAAAGACCCAACAATTTCTACATGCAAAGCCGAGGGGGAACCCCATGATCGCTGTCATTAGACATGATGTTGTCTATCTCAGTTGTAATTAAATGACTACTATATCATAAAAGAGATAGAACACAATATACAAAGTAATAAAGGTAGTAATAAAGGGATTAACTTTAATTATTTGGACAGTCTTCTCTTAGTCCTGTGTTCTCCATTTTTCTCTGGAAAAGTAAATAAAGCTAACTTGGTTTCTAGTTGTGGGCAGGCAGATAACTACCTTTGCCACATCCATGGGTCACTAACTTCCCCCGTGCATAGCAGCATCTGAATTGTTTTAGCTCACATCCAGTTGGTTCTGTCTTGTCAGAAAGGAGAGGGGAGAAGAAGAAGAAAACATTTCTTTTAATATAAACACAGCATTAATATGTCATTTAGAAAAATGAGTCCAGGAGTGGGATTTATTTAGGGGTGCCCAGGACAAAAATTTACAGTTGTTTTAGTGGCAACAAAGAATTGTGAAAATTAACAAGAAATTCTAGTTTTAAAATGCAACAATTATTTTAAACATTGTGAATTAATAAAAAATGACAGCTTAATTAGTTCATTGTGGTTTAGAGTGAGTGAAACATTATTTTACCATTATGTAATTAGAATAAAGATATTAGTTATTAACATTGGCTCTCCATTTTTATATTTAAATATAGCTAAACATGGTGTCTTGGACACGTCCTTCTTATTCATAATCTTCTATTGCATTCTGAATTATTATGATTACAAATTAAGCACATAAAATTTTCCTCACTCTTTTACCACAGTAAGTTTTTGTATGTTACCTATGCTTTTCTTTGTAATATTATTTTTCAAGGTAAAATCCCAAGAGGGATGCTGTAAAAATTCCTTAACTACTATATAAGAGTGTGCAGGTAAACAAGAAAAATGAAAAGAGAAGTAAGTATAACTTTCCCTAAAGAATAAATTCCAAAACATGTAATATTACCACAAGTAAAACATGGAAGCATTACATAGCTTTATATATACTAGATGCTGCAGTCAAGATCTTTGACATACATTATTTTCTGAGCCACTGCTGCACTTTTGCAATATGTTAACACAATGTGTTCTATGACCAATCATAAAATGTCACAAATGTTATTGCTATCCTCTACAATATGCTATATTTAATCAGGGCAAGCCTCAGGGAGACTTAAAGCAAGTGGTTGTATGAGGCACCTAAGTGAAAGAGGCACTCTGAGATTTAAACTCTCCCATCTCTGACCCACATAGGGCACTATAATCTAATCACACTCAGAGCTCCAGAAACATGAAAGCTGGCGCTGTATTTCATACTAATCTCAAACAAGCATAGTCTTTGCCCTGAGAGATTTTTCCTTTTAAAAATTTCATTCCTTTTTATTTACCAGTTGTTTTCTACCAAGTGAAAAGCCAACCACTATCCACTACATTTTTAAACTAACAATTGTACTGCCTCTGTCTCAGATTGTTTTGCCTTTCCCCACCCCCAAAACTCTCAAGATTTTACACCATTTGAGGCTTAGAAGTCAGTCTAGAACTAACATTCTTTTTTTTCCTTTGTAGTGTTTTTGTAGCTGTGTTGATCCTCAAACTTGAGACAGCTGAGGTAGGCAAGATAAGCCTTTGGTTCAACCAACATCTTTTGGTGGAAAGTAGAAGCTTTCAAAGGACACCAAGACCTTCTTTAGGTATGGGGAAAGAAATCAGTGTCTAAGCTAAATAAAAGCTGGGACAGATAGTTAAGCATAATGGATATCACATGTTGTAGAAGGTCATCTGAAATAGACAGGCAACAAGGGTTAGATTGTTATGCAAAAGTGGGAGGATTAGAGATGAAGGGTCAACAGGCAGGTTATAGATTGCTGTAATAAGCCATCAAACGAGTTTTTAGTGTCTCTAGCAGAGTTATGAATTTAAGTTCCCCAGCTTGCCTTTCAAAAGCATCATGCAGGTTTCCTTTCAGGATGGGAAATGAAAGGTATGGAGCGCTCACATTGTGAAAAGAAATTTCCAGAGGGGTAATCGTGTTAGTTTGTGTGTAGCAAAAGCAGCAAGTCTCCTGTGGCACCTCATAGACTTACAGATTTCTTCAGGCATAAGCTTTCGTGAGCTCCAACCCACTTCATCAGATGCATGTTGGAGCCCACAGAAGCTTACGCCTGAAGAAATCTGTTTGTCTCTAAGGTGCCACAGGACTCTCGCTGCTTTTATTGTGAAAAGAGTTTGCCCACAGATAAGTTCTTTTTTGTCTTTATCATTTTTTCTGTCTGTGTTCAATTCAAATGACCTCCTGCAACATGTTACACCTTATGTTTGACTGTCTTTCCTAACTTGTGCTTAGTTCAGACATGCTGACGCCTGGTCTACACTAAAAGTTAGGTAGAGCTAGCTATGTAGCTCAGAGATGTGTCCTGAGTGCTGTGGGTAAGCTGACCTGACCTCCCATGTTGACAGTGCTAGGTCAACAGCAGAGTTCTTCCATCGACTTAGCTATTGTCTCTCATGGAGATGGCTCGCCTAAGCTGACAGGAGAATCTTGCCTGTTATCATAAAAGTAGTGTCCACACTGAATTGCTAGAGTGGTGCAGCTGCAGCACTGCAGGGTCACTGTAGTGTTTCAGTTGTAGAAAAGCCCTGATTTCTTTTGCCAGATCTGAAGAACTGTGTAGCTTGAAAACCCAAAAGAAGTTGGTCCAATGCCTTGTGTGTTCCTGGTTTTTTTCTTGTGAATTTCACCTTCTTTTTTAAAAGAGAGTTTTACAAAAAGGAAACAAAACCCTGAAAGTGTCAGAGTTAAACTAAATATTCAGTGATAGAAAACAGTATGAAGCTGAGGCCAAGCACAGAGGTTGTGCCCACAGGAAAATGCATGGCTGGAGAATATCCTTAGCTTCAACATGGAGTAGCTAGTATAAAAGCTGGGACACATCAGCTACCAAAAGGAGCAAAGTAGACAGTCTGCTGCCCCCACTTCTCTCATATTGTCAACCCCAAGTGTTAAGAACATAAACACATAAAAATGGCCATACTAGTTCCGACAAATGATCCATCTAATCCAGTATCTGGTCTTCTGAAGTGCACCATCAGGAATAAATAGAACAGGTAATTAATTATCAAGTGATACATTCTATTGGCCATTCCCAGCCTCTGGCAAACCGTAATCCCTGCCTATCCTGGCTAATAGCTGTTGATGTTAAAAAATATGAGTTAGAGCTCTTAAAAACATGAGATGTTAAAAAAAACTGTGGTCAGATACTTGTACTTGTTTTCTGATGGCACACTCTCATGACAAAACTTGCTTTTTTATTTTACATGAAAGCTGAGATCCTCACTTAATTGCATGACTCCAGGGGCAGGTCTTTAAGAAAATCACCAAATATCATGAAATTTGCAAAGAAATTGTGAAAGTTGTAGACAATGCTTATACGTCATTGGCACATGTGAATTGTAAAGTCACCTGCTAATGTTCTCTACTACCTGGTCCACTGGGGCAGCAGTGAGATGTAATTTCCAATGTATTTTGGCCTTACATGACCATGCAGGATTGCTCTGAAGTTTTGTTTGTAGGCTGATTTTTGGCATGTTATTTAATACACAATAGAAAACTCAAATCCATTTTGTTCTGATGAAAGTACCATTTTGCTATGTCTATTAATTGACTATTGCAAATCAGTTCAGGGTGTTCAGAAAATTCCAGTTATTACATCCCACCTCCAATGCATGAAGTCCATGGATGTGCACAAGTCCATGGGGCTGGACAAACTGCATCCGAGGGTGCTAAGGGAATTGGCTGATGAAATAGCAGCACTGCTGGCCATTATCTTTCAAAACTCATGGAGAATGGGGGAGGTGCCAGAGGATTGGAAAAAAGCAAGTGTAGTGCCTATTTTCAAGAAAGGGAAAAAGGAGGATCCAGGGAATTACAGACCAGTCAGCCTCACCTCAATCCCTGGAAAAATTATGGAGCAGATTCTCAAAGAATCCATCCTCAAACACTTAGAGGAAAATACAGTGATCAGGAACAGTCAGCATGGATTTACCAAGGGTAAATCATGCCTGACCAACCTTGTTTCCTTCTACGATCAGATGACTGGTTTTCTGGATGCAGGAAGAACCATTGATGTGATATACCTTGATTTTAGTAAGGCTTTTGATACAATTTCCCACAGCATTCTCATTGGCAAATTAAGGAAGTATGGATTGGATAGGTGGACTATAAGGTGGATAGAAAACTGGCTAGATCAACGGTTTCAGCATGTAGGAATCAATGGTTCCATGTCTAGCTGGCAACCAGTAACGAGCGGTGTGCCCCAGGGGTCGGTCTTGGGGCCGGTTCTGTTCAACATTTTCATCAATGATCTGGATGATGGAATAGACTGCACTCTTAGTAAGTCTGCAGATGACACCAAGCTGTGGGGACCAGCAGACATGTTGGAGGGCAAGGACAGGATTCAGGGAGACCTAGATAAATTGGAACAGTGGGCCAATAGAAATCTTATGAGGTTCAACAAGGACAAGTGTAAAATCCTGCACTTGGGATGGAAAAAACCCATGTACCGCTACAGGGTGGGAAACATTCAGCTGAGTAGCAGCAGTGTAGAAAAGGACCTGGGGGTCACGGTGGATGGGAAGCTAGATATGAGTCAGCAGTGTGCTCTTGCTGCCAAAAAGGCCAATGGCATACTGGGCTGCATCAAAAGAAGTATTACCAGCAGATCAGGGGATGTGATCATTCCCCTCTATTCTGCACTGGTGAGGCCACATCTAGAGTGTTCAGTTTTGGGCTCCCCACTACAAAAATGACAGGGACATGCTAGAGAGAGTCCAGCGGAGCGCAACCAAAATGATTAAAGGGCTGGAGCGCAAGCCCTATGAGGAAAGACTGAAAGCGTTAGGCTTATTTAGTCTGCAGAAGAGAAGATTGAGGGGGGATTTGATAGCAACCTTCCACTACTTGAAGGGATGCTCCAAGGAAGATGGAGCTCGACTGTTCTCGGTAGTAACAGAGGACAGAATGAGGAGCAATGGTCTCAAGTTGCGGTTAGGGAGGTCGAGGCTGGATATTAGAAAAAACTTTTTCACTAGGCGAGCGGTGTAGCATTGGAATGAGCTGCCTAGGGAAGTGGTGGAGTCTCCACCTTTGGAGGTATTTAAGGCCCAGCTGGACAAAACCATGACTGGGATGGTTTAGTGGGAGTGGTCCTGCCTCTGGCAGGGGGTTGGACTAGATGACCTATGAGGTCCCTTCCAACCCTATGATTCTATGATTCTAAGCCTGGTTTGCCCATTGGATACATATAAGGCTCTCGTTGATTTAAATAGGAGCTAGATTTATTCAACTCTTTGAGTGGCTGGAAAGGCTAGAGCTGAAGATTCGGATCCAAATTACACAGACTGGACACATCTTTATTACATAGTCAGTTTTAAATATATATCTGTCCATCCAGGAGGCAACAATTCCAGTTTGTCATGAAAATTTTTAACTTAAGGAGATACTGGGCTTGATCTTTTAACTAGGCTAACTCTCAAGTAACTCCACTGAAATCAATCAGTGAACTTTCACTGGTGCAAAAGTAGTGTAAAGCCTGGAGTTTTAAAAAGTACCCTATAAATGCCTTTGGACATAAGATTCAGCTGCCTTCATGACCATATCAGAAGGCTGCATGTTGCCGCAAAAGAAATATGGTCAAGACTGTCTTTTTTTTTTTTTTTTTGAAGTATCATAGGCATAAATAAAATTGTCTGGAGGTGAATTAATGTCTTGAGGATGTATGTCCTTAGACTCAAAGCTGATAATTAATCGGATTGTGAGCATCTATCTGTGCATTAATGCTACTCCCCTCGATGTGGCATATGAATGTTCACATCGTATCAAAAGATCATTACTTGAATAGAAGCTGCACAATTATATATGTAACTTTGATCAGAACATCAATTATGTATGCAATTTTGATCATACCAAACCAATAGGTAATGTGATTTTCTCTGGGATCCCAGTTTCTGCAATCAGCTGTAAGGCTAGCCAGTTGCAGCAGAAAAGATATTGCACAAGTTGCATGTCCCTGCCAGTCTAGCCCTGACTATAATAAAACTAAGCAGTAAAGCATCCATAATTTAAAAACAAAAACAAAACAAAACAAAACAAAAAAAACCCAAAGGCCCAATTCCTGCAGGTGACTGCATGCTGCTGGACCTCTGACCCATTAACTATAGTGGGAATCTGTGTAGGCACAGAAGTTTACATAAACACAGTAATTCACAGGACCAGAATCTAATTATGGACTTAAGCAAACTATCTAGACATTCATATTTCCAATGCACTATAATTATAATTCTCTTATTTCTAAGAGCTACACTGCAGACCCATATTGTCTTTAAAACAACTAATTTTGACTTTTCATTTTCAAGAAAAATAAAAATTGTTCACAAAAATAAAACAATACAAGAAAAAGTAGAAGGGTGACTTGTGGCCATTCACCTTCCCACAGCTATTTTCCTTCACCACTACCATCTACCCCCTTCTTTTCTTTGAAAAATCAGGGAACGAGCATGTTTGGGTGTTCATGATGTGGAAATTATCCTTACCCTTAAGAGCTCTGGGAGCACTTATAATGATAACTTTGGAGTCCATCATATGATTAGGTGAATATCAAATAGTCTGGAAGACTTCATTCTCTTAATGCCAGTTTCTTGTGGTTTACATTTGATTGGCTGGAATTCATGCCATTTATCTTATTATTTCACTTTTTTGTGTGCAAAAATGCTTATTAGATTTATTATAAGCTTTTTATGTCCATGTATTATCCTGCATCTCTATAATCCATAGAAAGTCGTATCCAAGTATGCGTGTACACTGAAATATTGAGTTTTCATTGTGAAAAGGTTGACACCCATAAATGTGTAAGAAAGTCCTAAATGCCATTTCTTTGCAAACAGAGACTTCAGAACATTCACATTAATGCTCCATGAAGAAAAGTTCTTTCTCTCTTTCACTGAGCCACAAGTCTCCTAAGAAATGACATTTGATAGGAGCACAGATTAACATCAGAAACAAATCAAGAGATTTTAGGAAGTCTCAGGTATTATGATTCTGGTATAGTTATCTATAGGAAACTGACAATAGTACTATTGCTATTTACATATTGGTACCATGCAGGCATGAATTTGCATAATGTATTGTGGCTCTATGCTCTAGGGAGTTGCATTGTAACATATTGGTGCTTAATGAACTCTGAAAAAATTGATTTTCCACAGAGTAAATTAAGGAATGCATTATAGCTGTTAAAGCAATCTTAAGGGAAATCTGAGGTTTCCACTGCAGTACCATGCTTAGTAAGTAATAAATTACATGTTATACTTATTTGCCTTAATTCATGCTAATTTTGTCCAATTAATGTATCACAGTAATTCAGAAGCCTGTCACAGGAGAGCTAATTATTTATTGGATTTTTGTGTTCAGCTCCCTAGGAGTCTACTAGCAAACAAACTTGTGACTGTCTTTCTGTTAGGTCCACAATGACATTCTTATGTCTTATTGGGGGGGGGGAGTATTTTTTCTGGTTCAAGTTATAAAAATGGATCATTATTCACCTAAAATAGTCTCCCCCCCAACCCTCAGCAATATTAGGGACAGACTGCCATACTGTTAGAATGAGATCCAATGTTTTTCCTTATCAAACTACCTCCTGTAAATGCCTGTACATGACAGAATTCTCATTAAAGGCATGATTGTATTTTTTGCAACCCAAAAGGTTCACACAGACTATGTGTGCAAAGTTAAAAAAAAGAAAAAAAAAAAAACACCACCACATATACAAAACCCCCACTTTTTTCACTGGAACTTAACAGTTTTCAGAATGAATTCGCTTGAGGAAATTAAGTACAAGACACCATAACAATTGATATCAGCTTCATGAAATAGATTTTTAACTGTGGCAGCATGTTAATTCACAGAAAAAAATGAATTATTTATTAGATTAATTTTTGCAATTCATACCTATAAATAATATGGCAGTTGCTAAATAATTTGCACAGTGATAAGATGCAGACATCAGAGTTAAGCAATAACAGATTCACCAGCTGTGAAATACCCACTCTCTGCTAGAATTCTGTCATGCACAAGCATTTATAGAAAGTTATTTGTTGGGGGTGGAACGTATTAGATCTGATACTACCCTGCTTCTTCTCATGGGTAACAGAAGAAATTTGTCAGGTGATTACCATCTTCTGCTCATATGCAAAAATAAATGCTATTTCTTTAAATCTATAATGCAAAGTGAAGTTACCAGCAGGCAACATAAAATCATGTGATGTAACCTGACATAATATGATGCACATGACTGACTGTGTCAAAAATTTAAAGAGATTTATTATAGAAGAACTAGCTGAAAACAAAAATTACTGCACTATACTTCAGTCAGTCAGCACTGATCTGCATTTGCCTTTTGTCAAATGTATGGTTCAGTTAATGTCTACAAGCAATATGTTGTATTTTATACTTCCAGTTGCTGTTATCATATTAAAGGAAACTACCAAGTACCTCATAATTTTCTGGGTTAATTTTTTAAAACTCTCCAGTTCTTGCAAAATATTAAAGTGGTATTGCATGCTCTTTGCATATCACCCAGGCCTCGTCTTCACTGATGGAGGCAAGTTCGCCGCCATCAAATCAATCTCCCTGATTGACTGATTGAGTCTGTGAAGATCCATTCAGCCAATCAGGAAGCTGATACTGGGAGACTCCCCCCCCCCCCCCCGCAGAAGGGGTTTCCCTCTGGCTCACTCTAATGAAGACAGCACAAATAGAAGATAGGCAATCCAAGAGAGGTGCACTTGTGTAGCTCCCTTCAATTGCTATGTGGCAGCAAAGAGGGACTAAAGTATCCCAGCACACCATATTCTCAAACTCTCCATTGACACATGAATGGGTGCATGCACCAACCTTACCAGAGTCTGCCTCCAGAGATCTGGGAATTCATAGGATTGAGCCAGATCTGGAAAACCTTGAATACACAACGCTTAGTACCAAGTCAGCAACTGTGAACACTCTGACAGGCACCATGATGGTTCTAGTAGACCATGCATGTCTGATGATGATGATGATGATGATTCCTTGCAGTACTCATAAAAGCCTAAAAATAAATACATACACACACACACTCTCTTACAACATTGTTTAATTTTTATTACATTTTTAATTTTAAGGATTTTTTTGTTTTCTACTTTGGCCCTGATTTAGGAAAACGTCCCTATTCAAGGAAGCAGTTAAGCACCTATATAACCTTAAGCATGTGCCTACATGCCATTGAAGTTCTTGGAAATTATATACATCACAGGTGGCCAAACTTATGGAACTCAAGAGCCACACAAGTTGATTATTAAACCTTCAAGGGACACACTGAGGCATATCACCATATACTTTTACCTACTAAATTGATTTACTGACTTTCTTCCATGAGCCACACTTTTTCATTCAAGAGCCACATGTGGCTCCTGAGCCACAATTTGGCCATGCCTGATATATATGTTTAAGTGTTCTCCTGAATCAAGACCATTTTTTGTGGAACCACATTATCAATCAGCACAAAAGCTAGGAATAGTGTACAATTCTAAGTATAGGGGTGAGCTATAAATGTTCATCATGATCATAGTTGTATGAGCAATTTGCATAAGGGACAACTCGAGAAGGGGAGAATAGTCTACTAGTAAGCATTAAAATGAGAGAGAATTATTTAGAGGGTACCTTTGGTTTAAGGAAAAAAGATGGACTAGATTAAATATGAAAAAATCTTCTGAACAACAAAATGTATAAAGTGTAAGCCACTCTCTGGGGCACAGATAAAAAGACTGTACAAAATATTAGAATATGTAGTCTGATTTGACTCCTATTCCTTCCAGAGAGCATTGGATCAGACCCACAATGAACAATTCTTCATTAGCAGTGTCCCAAGCTGGGTGTCCTATAAGTATTTTTCATTTCTGAGATCTGTGTTTCTATGAGTAGTCAGCATCATCATAGAGGCAGAAAGATCTAAATATCCTAACTTTGTGTGCCAAAAACTACATAACCTGACACTAACAGTCATCTAAAACATTAATCATGAAGAATGAGTTTCAGACAACTTGCAATGTAAAGTCAACAAAGTACTGGTGTATGGAATAAAAAACAAAAACAAACAAACAACAAAACCTTAAAACAAGCCCTGGAATTCCTGGCTGAATTTAATATTTTTAAATGTCCATGTTTATTTCCTTGTTAAACTGATATGTTTACTTCTGCTAGATGTAGCAGAAACCTATAAACTAGCTTTTGTTTTACCTAATCCAATATAAAAATATTTAAAACATCTTGGAAATAGAAGGTTAGCTATCAGAAGGTAAATATTTCCTTCAGTATCCCACTGATGCCTCAATTGCCCTTAGTAGACCTGGCCAGAAAACAGAAATCCCTGACTATGAAAAATTTCACTTTTTTGGGGGTGGGGGGGCAGAATCATCCCAACTGATGAAAAACAGAAAAGTAAGCTTTTATTATGAGGCAGTATTTCCAGAAGATCAGGTTAGGAGAACCAATATGAAAATTTTTCAGCTTATCAGCTGCCTACCTAAAAGGTTATTGTCAAATTCAGTTTCTAAATGGTAAAAGAGGAATTTGAGTCTGCCTCATCCAGAGAGTATATCCTAATCATTGGACACACATTCTAATACTTTATCTGGACTAATAAATGTTGAATTATTTGTATCAAGTGGAAAGATTCAACAGAAGAAAGTGGGAGAACTCCACACCAGATTACTCCTTAAACCCCAGTGATCAGGGCATTCTTCTGAGAGATGGGAGGTTCAGACTGCAATCCCGTCTCCCCATCAAGCAGAGAAGTGAATTGAACCTGGGTCTTCCACATCCTGAAGGAGGCTCTAATCTCTGGGTTAAAAGCTGAAAAAGGGACTGGGTGTGCGTGTGTGCACCTTTTCCTTCTCTGGCTGTGTTCTGGAACCTAATCCTAAAGGTATACTCTAAGGCAGTCTGAGAAAAACTTCCAGAGTGGGCCCAGTAGGCAAGGGAAGGAGGGCATTATAAGCTCTTAAACAATAGCCCTGCTACACGAGCCATTCCTTAGTATGTATAATCCACAGACAGTTTATCAAAGGTTGCACTGATGCCTGAGTACTAGCACAAAATTTCTCTTTTCAGCATATTAGTGCATGTTAACAAATTCTCCATTTTCTTCTCTCAGAATTAATACAGTCAACACTTTGAGATCTTAATATAGAATGCATTACAAAAAATGAACATTTTACTATTTGATTATTTGACATACAGCCCATTCCAAAGCTTTCCTGACTTAACCCATCTGATCTCTAAATTTGGTAGATGATAATTTTATCCTTCTTAAATATTTTCTGATATCATAAAACCTTCAGCCATTTTGTTCACAAGATTTGAAACACATTGCCAATTGAAGTAAAGACAGTTACAATTCTCAGGATTTAAAATTCCAAGATTTAAGGCATTGATTTTACTTAGATTTCTAAAATAATTCCTTTTGGAAATTGTGTGCTGCGTTGTTAATTTTAACTTTATCTGCTGTGAAGTGCTCAGAGAAACTAGCACAAAGGGCACTGTAGAAATTTCACTGTACTCTGTTTTCTCAAACAGTAAGTTATGGGATATTATGAGACTCAACTCTGAATTTCCAACTTTTAGTCGTTACAAGATTTGCAATAGTAATGGATATATATATTGTGTGTGTGTGTGATTTTTTTCTTTTAATGTATATGTATAGGAAGCATAACGAACTATCGTAGGCATTGTTCAAACTTACACTGAAATTTGGCAGTAGTCAACAGGAGTTACACAAGCCATGCAGTGTACCTTGCATAACTCCCATTGACTTTGACTCCTCTTCTACTCTGCTTCTTTACTGTGCTGCCACCAATGGGAATGTCAACGCAGCACCACCACACATGAGGGGATGATCTTCATGTAGTGACTTCTGGGTTTGACTGAGGGCTTCTTTACTGATGCTCAGTTGAATGCAAAAAAATTAATTCTGTATTGTTGATGGCTCCACCAGCAGTGTAGACATAGTCATATATATCGTTCCCTCTAAGCTGCGCGGGTGCACAGCCGTGCAGCCCGCCACAGCCCCCCCCCCGGCACAGGGAAGGCTGCCAGCTGCGCAGGGCCAGCAGCCAGAGGCCCTGCTCAGAGTTCCTGTGGAGCAGGGAGCTATTAAAACTCCCGCCCAGAGAAACTGTAACGGAGCATGCCCAGAATGTCTGAGCATGCTCTGTTAGTGCTTCTCTGGCCCCAGGAGCTGTGGCAGGGCCATGCTGCTCCTGTGGCAGGGTAGGATTGCGGGGAGGGGCTGGGCGTGCCAGGATCTGGCCCACGCAGGTGGGGGGGGGGGCCCTGCGCAGCAAGCAACATGAGTTGCTCGGCTGCTGGAGGCTCTTAGAGGGAACATTGATCTACATGTATGTATTTTTAAGTAAGTTGTTTACCTCTTTGTATATCAGAGTATAGTAATATAGAGAGATTGCAGAGTAGTATGAGGAATATAAACAAATACAAAATAGTATTTTTAAAAGCAAATTTTCACTCACTGGACCATGGTGGATCTTTACAGGTCAGTTCAGTTTCCCTGCTTTTATTATTTTCTAGATTGATTATTTGGCAATAGGACTGTACTTTTGCAGTGGGAAAGAGGTACTTTCCTGATGAAAACCTGTGCATAGGAAGTCAATTATGTATTAAACTATAAAGGAATATTATATAAGGAATGAATGATTTTATATGCATGATAACTTTGAAATTTAATAACCTGGGTCTTGCTGGATTTTTGTTGGTTTGTTGTTTCTATTCAAAAGATCTTCCAGTATGCGATAATGGCCTGCAAAAGTAGCCTTACATAAACAAAAATCCCAAAGACTGAACTTTAATGACATTAAAAATAGGCTTAGGAGAATATAGCTACTGGATAAAGTAAAAACTTTGTTCATGAAGCAAAGGTCATTTAATTAAAAAAAATAGTAATATACGTCCATGGGTATGCATTTTTTCCATAGATATCCACATATACCCTGTAATAAGGTAGAGTGCATAGGGCAGGCACATGCTAAAAGAGATTGGCAAGAATTTCATTCTTATCATTAGGTTTTCAAATGATTTGTCACGCTTTCATATTTAATCTAGAATTCAGAGCAAGTTATGAATACCTAATACACACAGGCACAGTAATATTTTTAAAAAGATAAGTAAAACTTTTAAAACATTAGGACTTCAGAAGAAAAGAATCAAGAGCATTAGGAAAGGTAAACATTAGCTTTGGAAGTATAAATGGAATGTTCCTTAACAGGTTTGGCAACACTAGTGGAAAATATTCCTCATTCAGTGGTATTTTTCCCTCTTCCCTCAAACAAGGGATAATTTATGCAGGGATAAATCAGTGTAGCAAAAACAACTTGGGTAAACTATATACAGCATTTCAATAGAGATACCACCAACATGTACTCAAACTTCATCAGGTCACCAGGGAAGCAAATCAATACATGGAAGCTATCAGTGACATCAAAAAGAATAGATATATCATAGAAAAAAAATCCCAGTCTATTTAAAAATTGAAAGCACTATCCCTAGCATTGTTAGTCAAAGGCTTTCTGTAAAATTGTGCTTGCTTGTAATCTTTCATTTGCTGTGAAAAGTATGGGATTAATCCTGCAGCCCTTACTCACATGTTTAAAGGGGCTACAAGGGCCTTTACTTCTATGTGTAAATAGCACTGAGAGATTCTCAACTTCAAAACATATTAAGGCTAAAATAAAGATATCTTAGCTTATAAATAGGAAGAGAAGCATAATCAGCTCAGCACAAAGCATTTGGGAAAAAAGGCAGATGTAACCTGCAAACCAAATGGTTATGTGGATTTTTATACTCATGCTTCATGCATTAAAATACATGCTTATCATGATGCATGCCTCACATACTGTTTACGTAATCTGATCGGCCCCATCCTGATTCAAAGCTCTTTGAAGGCAATGGAAGGCATTCCATCATTTTCAATGGATTTGTATCAGATCTTATTAATGGGCCCATCTCTCTAGCATCTATGTGGCCTACATAATTAAGTACAGAATAACTCTATCCTTGAAAGGACAATGCTTGCTTCCCCTTGTTTTTCTCACTTAAATCTTGAATTGTCAGTTTTGCTGTTATTTTATAAGAAGGCATTATTATTTAATAATCCAGCGCCACAGTATTCTAAATGGTTTACAGAAAAACAAACAAAAACATAGCCCCTGCTCCAAAGAAACTCACTGACTTTAACGGGACTCTCTATAGGCAAATGGACTAGACTGCACTGAGCTTATTGTAGCATAAGGATATAAACTGCAGAGACAACACAAGTGACAATACTGAACAACAGAGAGGGAGTAGGAATAATATATGTTACAGAAGTAGGACCCTGCAGCTACTTAGGCACTTTATATGCACATCTTGATGTTTTTCCAAGTTCATCAGCAGATGCAATGACTTTCAGTGAGAGGGAGCAGACTCTCTGTATAATATGAGAGATTGTAAATCTGTGGCAATTCTGTCATGGCAGTAGAATTAATTAAGGTATAAGATATTTTCTACTGCTTTAAATGTAAAATAGGCTGATTAATCTAAATTAAAGTTAATCTAATAAACTAATTAAGTTTCCAGTAGTGCACCTTGCAGTGAGTTAGAAAGAAAAAGATATGATTCCTCAGTTCTCATAAGCTGTAAAATGGTTGTTCATTTTTATTTTGAAGAGTTTATATTTAGAGCTGTTTAGAAAATATATTTTCCTCTGAAGAAAATTTTGACTTTTTGCCAAAAAACCAAAAAATGTTGCATGCTTAATTTGCTTAAGCAAAATTCAAAATTTTCTGGAAGACACTTCCCATCAAAAAATTTGGTTAGTCAAAAACCTTATTTTTCATCATAGAGCACACCTATTTTCAGCCAGACCTATTTATATTGAATTATTTTCTCTGTCTTTCTCGTCACAAAACATTAATTTCAATAAGATAATTTATGTTGACTTGCTTTTCGTATTTATTAAATGCCCATTAGGACAGAAATTTCATTCTTGGTGGTCATTTGAGATTAGACTATAACAAATCTATTTTTTATTATGAATTTTCCTGTTGGCATGGAGAGCAAAGAGAAGGACTATCTAGAGATGTGTGCCAAAAATTAATTTAATGTTAGACCAGATAAGAAAATGTGCCTTTGTCTCCATGGAAAATTATAAATTTTTGTCAAAATATCAAAATTTGAAATATTTTGGCAAAACCCAAAGTATTTCAGTCAGTACATATCTTGTGAGAGTTGAAGTCTGGATGTTTTGTGTTCCTATTTCCTTTATATAGCCTGGTTCCCAGGTCAGAAAATATCTCCAGTGATGCACCACAGACTCCCTTCATGGAAGGGAAGCGACACAAGGAAATTGCATCACAGGAGTCCCTCATCATGGTGCATTGTGTGAGAAGTAGTTTGGGTGGGGAGTCCTGCTCATCAAAGAAAAAGGAGACTTTAGGAAACTGACCTACAAGTCTCATAAGGCACCATGCCAAGCTAGCAGAATTAAAATATTTCAGTTTTCAAGCATCTGCTTTTTTTGACAACATATTGAAATTTTCCATGGAAAGTAGATATTTTGTGAAAAAGAAAAATCATTAGGTCAAACCTCAGTTTTCCAGTGAAAAGCTGATGGAAAATTCTCCTACTGATTTCTTTGTTTGTGGTACTTCATTATACTTCCTCCATTTGTTTAGTTCCTAACACAGTGCATGCATAATTAAAATGAAATTTTCTTCAAAAACAAAATTAATCTGCAGAGAAAAACTACTAATACTTTTGTTCATACCAATGCAATAAATGAATATCATGCCTTCAGTCTCATGGGGTTTTTATATAGACTGGTTCCTCCGGTATGTTATATGAATTTGATTGTTCAGTAGTCACGTTTAGAGTGCATTAGAAAGGAAGTAAGAATTGAACAAAACCAGCTCCTCCTTTCAGTTTTTGTAAGCTGCACAATAGCTTTTCACAGTACCTTCATTAAGTGGAGAATGAGGGATGGACTGCTGGCCCATACTGTTTAATATCATTGGTATTCTCCTGTTAGCATTCTGCACTGATAACATACTATGCTTCAGGAGGTATTTCACTGGCAGTTCTCTGGTGACTGGATAGAACTGTAACAGTAGCAGATATTTTTGTATGATCTCTAATTCAGTTACTGGCAGTTTTCTAATCTAAATTAACTACAGGATGACTTATAAGTCATTTTACAAGCCACCTTGTTCTTTTGTCATTTATTTTTGTCTTGAACTTGACTAAATGCTTAGATTAAGTCTCTCTCAAAATCAAAGGCCTTTTAAAAAAACAAATTTATTGTTCTTGAATGGATGAAAGAACAAACAGAACAGCAAACTGAAATCCTCTTTTTAGTAATGCAACTGGTATCCCATAAGCAATATGTCTGACTGATCAACATACCTCCTGGAGTAACTTTTTCAGGGATGACAGCATAAGTAAATCACATCAAGCATTGATTGACTGGACGTCTGCTCTGTTTAGACTCTGATAATACTTCATGGAGGTGTCATTAGGTATCCATTAGGAATCATCTGTGCAGTTCTCTGAACTGAGGTACATTTAAAATTTGCTTTTTTTCTTCTTCACCATTCTCCTGCTGTCCTCCAGCCACAATTTCTGACAAACAAACAAACAAACAAAATTCAAAGGAATATTTGCCACAAAAATAAAAATTTGTACACTGGGCCACAGAACACTCACGAGTTTTCAAGGATCTGTTCAGGATTCACCAAGCTTAATCCATAGAGTAACCTGGTGGGAGAAGTAGTACTACCTTTTTCCCTGTAGAGATGAATAAAGCAATAGTTCAGGAGCATTATTTCTTATTTCTAAATTTTGCTATTGCTTCTTTAAAATGGACTTTTTTTGATTCAATCAAACTGCAAAACTCAGCATGCTCCCAAGTTATCTCCTATCTGTTCAACACCAACATTTTTTTAAATTTACGAGTACTAATTGGGGACTTAAAATACCGTTTTTTGTTTTTTTTTTTACAAACATAAACAACATCAAGTTACTGAAAAGATCCGGTTAGCAAATCTGCAGGATTTCTTCTCTTTACACAAACCGACAGGCCTAATTTGCCTAACTGCTGTGCCTACCAATGTGAGCATGCAAATTAGAAATTAGATGCTTCAATGTCCATTTGTACATGCAAGAACTAATGTACAGTCCACAATAGTACAAATAATACATACTAATACTTTGCAGTATTTTGTGTATGCAAATAGGACCTGAACCAACACCCACTGAAATGGATGGAACACCTTCCATGGACTTCAGCAGGCATGAAATCAGGCCTATACCAAAAATGTGTTCTAATCACATGCTGACATGTAGATATACAATTTTCCATGCAGATTTTAATACATAAATTAGTTCCTGACCTTGAAAATGTGGTCCATAGGAAAACTACATAGTGAAAACAAAGACTGTCTATGGAAAGATTTTTTTCATCCTATTTTCTTCAGAATCTGATTGTAATTTGTGAACTTTCCTGAAAGCAGGCATTACCTATGAATATTTGGATATAAATACAAGATGCATGGCAACACTAATACAAATGAAAAGAGGGACATACCCCAAACATAAACTTTGTTTTCAAGTGCAAATCAGCATACACGTTAGATTACAAATTATAAGAAAATTTTCCTTGCTACGCTGAAGTAGTATTCTTAATACCAAAGTTTAATGAACATCATCACCAATTAAAGTGAGAGGTGTGATTTCTCTTTTCAAAAAAACTTCCACTACATATCCTTTCAATACACCAGAGTAGCTATTAGCTTCTTCATGCAGCAAAATTCACCTTCTAATAGCAGCTCTTAAGGAGGTTATGAGGACAATTCACATAAAAAATTTAGATGCTTACAAAGAACCCCTTCTTTTTTTAAACCTGAAGACCTGTTTTACTTATTGTTTCTCAACCAACAGCCCTTTCCAATTCAGAATATTTGCTCTAGTATGAAGAAGCTGTTAGTTATCTGTCAGATTGCACCTTATCTTCTGCAGCAAACCTCTCAGGCAGGGCATGCACATTTCATGTCCTTTCACAGTGCAGTTCACTTGGAGACAAAAGCATGAGGAATTTGTTTCAGTTGAGCTATTCTCTTTTAGCAGACACTTTCCAGCTGACTAAAGTTATCCTTAAAATTACAGAAGCAGTCAAAAGGGAATCAAGAATTTAGATGAATAATTTTCATGATTTCAAAGATCAATAAAAGCAAAACTTTCATATTTATTTTTGAAGTATCATTAAAACATGTAAATATTAATTGGTGTGCTGTTATCAACCAGCAAATCTTAAATCACACCATATAACTAAACAATTTTCCAAATGTCATCATCAGATATTTGTTTTAAATACATCATGTTGAAAATTGCTTCCAGTAAAATACAACTCTGATACTTATTGTACCAAGGCCATTAAAAATAAGTAATTGGCCTAGTTACAAGAACAATAGAAAGCTAATTAGACCAATTATGTATTATTTGCAGTTTGGGCAGCATAAACCACACATTAAAAATAAATAGGAATATGCTACATAATACCTTGATTATTGTAGGTGCTTGTGACATCTGTCTAGAAAACACATAATCCAAAATATTTATGAAATGTATCGATCAGTTCTATTAACAACAAATTTCTCTACATTCCTGAACAAGTGTGTTGGCCACAAACCAAAAAATTTCACACCCGCATCTGGACTGAGTTTGATCAATTTATAGTTGAATGCAGATTTCATGTGTTTATTAGTTATACTACTATGGTACCCAGATAACGTGATGGTGATCAGGGACAGATTGTGCCAGGCACAGTACAAACAAAGGAAGACAGAGTAGTTGGTGCAAAGTGCTTATAACCCAAGCTCTGGGAGATGAATACCATCAACCAACCACTTGTGCACCAGTTGGTTACTGCTCTCTGTTCTGGAGGTGGCTGCATTTCAGTGGGGCTGAAAGAAGTTAGAGCCACATTGTGCCTCCTCTGCACCTCTCTCCAATACCTGTGTCCCTCACACTGAGGCTGGTCACAATGGGAGTGCTGGCACACTCTGGGCTGACTACACCAGGGATCTGCAACCGGCAAGTCTGGAGCCACATGCAGCTCTTTGGCTGCCCCCTTAGGGCTCTAGGCCCCTCATGACCACCAGGTGACCCTGAGGGTGGCCTGCCCCTGGCTCCAGGCCCCCTCCACCAGAGGACTCTGCAGCGGGTGCCCTGGCCCAGCTCCCCCCAGCAGGAGGCTGCACCCACTGTGGCTCTCAAAACACTTGGTTAGTGAAGAAATTTCAAAAACTGGTTCTTCTTGTCTTTTGGGCTGCCAATCCAATCCCTGGACTACTGTTAGCTCCAGTATCTGTAAATGGGAGGGAGAGGATGCTGAGCCAGGGCCCTTCCCAACCCAGCCCTGGCACTAGCCGGGAAGATGAGAAACAAATACCACACTCAGCCCACTAGCGATGCAGCAACCAGGTCACGCTACATTCCCTAAAAATCCAAGAGCCGATGGCCCTTGTCTGACCCTTTGGTGTTCTCGGAGTAGTGAACTCCCCACCATTCTACGAGCAGACCTCTGGCTGGATGCTACAGTCAAGCCTGGAGTTCATAAAGCATTTTGTGATTGTCAAGGATGAAAAGTTCTATATAAATGTAAAATATTATCATAATTATTGGCTGCTGTTTGAAAATAGGGAACAGGAGCAAAGCAAAAAAAATTACTCAAAGGCCAAACCCCTATCCAACCCTGCTGTGCCTGTCACATTTTGGCAGGAGAGTGGCAGAACCAGCCATCCTGCAAGCCTCGTAGTCACTGAACCTTTCTTTTGAGAGAGAACAATTATGAACTGTGTTTAGGGATATATTGTAGTAAAAGTGTGGACCGAAAGAAGTGATAGCTATAGAATATTGACAGGTTTTGAACATATGTATTTTGTTAGGAAAAAAAATACCCTACTCAATTAAGAAATTGTGTTTCCATTAATTTTTTTTTAAAACCCAAAACTGAGTTGCAGGAATTGGATTTAGAGGAAGAAATTGTTAACAACACAAGTCTTCCATTTTGAGAGATGGGGTTTCCTGCTGTCCCATCCAGAAGCTTGTTCTGTGCAGAGTTGGCAGCACTTCTAAACTCCTGGTTTAGGCCCCTGAGTGGCAGCTCCATTGAAGCTGTATTGTCAGGATTCACACTGCTCTGAAGCCTTGTTAAAAGATATTTCCTAGCATGGCAGGATGTCTATGAAAAACTAATGTACTTTCATGCCTCAATAGCATTTTGGTGAAATCAGTGCAGATTGCTGAGACGTGCCCCCCTTATGTCCTGAGGTGGAATCTTCCAAATAAGAAGCAGTCCATGTGGAACAAGATTAGGTATTATTCTTTGAACTCCTAAGATAATGTTACAAGAAAATAGCATCTCACATATACATAAAGTTTTGTATTTTCATTTGATTAGCTTTTGTTCTGTTGAATTAAAAATTGGTTGAAGGGGAAGATCTCTCTAAATGTTGAGTGAAATTTTTTTCTGTGGTTGAAATCAAGCAAATAAAATAATGCAGGGCATGATCCTGCAGCAGTTATAACACACCACCGCCTATGAATAACGGCTGTTTGTGTGGTTTAAAGATTGCAGGAATAAGCCCAGATGCTTTTATTGAAAACTCTGTGTGTTTTGATAGAATTTTCATTTTAATATTTGCTAGTCTATTACTTATCATGAAGGCAGTGTTAGGAATGATATCCTTAATTATTCCTTTCCTTGCTTACAATTCTTCAGATTTTGTTAATGCTGTAAGTAACCAACTACCAGACTATGACAGTGAAGAACTGAGTAAATGAACACTGATGCCCATAAACCCCAGCCTCACTGGATGCATATGTGACAAGACACACATGTGCTCTTTCTATGCTGAACACGCATTCACCTGCAACTTACTTTCACACCAAAAGCTGGTAAGAATTACAAGGCAAATGAAAATTTTCAGAATAAAAGCTATTGTTATGTCTCACATGTAATCAAAGCATGACCCACCAGGCTACAGTGTTTCCTAGCCAGTTGGGTACCAAGGATGTCTGGTGCCCAGGGACCAAGCTCACATTTGCAACCCACCCACACAGGGCAGGAGAGGTCCCGGCCCTGTCTCCCTAGCTCCCCTGCGGAAGAAAGGGGCCTGAACCTGTGGGTGTGGGGCATGAGGATGCAGCAGCCCTGGAGGCCAGCCCTGTTTGGGACAGAGCAGCCTCACCCACCTGGATAGGGGAGGGGGACCAGGTCAGCCCTTCACCACATGTGGGAAGGGGTGGGAAGTGCTGGGGGCATCCCTCATAGCTCTTCTATTCCCCAGTGCCCCAGAAGGCCAGCTAGCACCCTCCCAGCACTTACCCTCTGCTGCCCTAGCCCAACCCGTTGGCACAGGGCAGCCTCAACCCTCCCCTAGGTGAGGACCAGCCACATCCCTCACCCCACTCCCAGTGAAGGAACCCCCACCAGGTTCATCCACCCCCACTCACTGTGAAGGACCAGCCCAACCTGGCCAGGTACCCCACCCACCCAGCTCTTACCCATCACTGCCATAGCCTGATACTGGCTCTGATGGGGAAGGCACTGGGCTGACCCGCTAACCCGTCACAACACAGGTGGGATGCAGGAGGCTCTGCACCCCTCAGGGGCTCCTGTGTTCTTCTTCTTCTTCCTGTGCCTTGTGAAAGGCCAGCCTTGCACCTCATCCCACACCCCAGCACCCAGGGGCCTGCCCCCCCCCCCCCAGATATGCCACTGTTCCTAGATAAGCTATTGACACTTTGTGTTCTGTAGTTACCCCACTGAAAAATACCGTTACTCATGTTTCACCTTTTTCTAGTGTATTTCATGCCTAGATCTCAAAACTGTGTAGATTTCCTTATCTTCATTTCACCACTGGCATAATTATCTACAGAAATGTGAAACAACTTGTATGATAAGTATGAACTAGGAGATAAGAGGGTGGTGTGCCTCACATTTCCTATCTACAATTTTGTAAGTCACAAACTCCCTAGGACTGTTTTTCTGATCTGCTCTGGCATCAGAGAGTGAGCTTAACTGGCCCCACTTTATGTAAGAAGAATTGGTATAGAGTCAGCATAAAGGTGTAGGACATGTTCCTCAAAAAAGAGGCCTCTCTATGCTGCATGAATCCTGTCTATTGAAAAATCTCTGTTATATATAATGCATACAATTCATATATTGAAGATTTTTAAAATTTCAACTAAATGTGGGTTAGTCCGTGCATGTACACAAATATACTGCTGGCAAGCAAGGTTCTGGAAGCAGATCAAGGGATGGGGAGTGAGAGGCAACAGGGAACCACTTACGAACCTATGAACCAGCTACAGAGTGCAATCTAGTGCTCTCTTCAGCAACTATTCCAAATTTTGGGGAATCTAAAACTGACTAAAGGAAAACAAGTTATTTGGCTCAATGATATGATCTACTGGAGCTATAGAACCCAACACTGTGAAACATCTATGAACCTACAAGTTTGACATCTTTTCTTAAGACAGGATTATTTTAAAGTTATCTAGTAGTTTTAATATTTTTGTTTGTTTCAGAAGTTATTGACCTTTATTATATCCGGCACTGGCATTTGCATGGCAGATAATGGCCTAGTCTAAGCCTGTTAACATTGCAGGAGGAATGTTTCATATTAAGAAACTGTTTTTGAACCTTCAGGATCATAGTGATCTGCTATATTGATTTTGACTTATTTGGCTGATTCATATCATTAATTGGTGGGCCAAATTCTCTCTGCGTGAATTATGCTTATGCTGTGCTTATTTACAGTAGCCCAGAATCTGCCCATTATATCTGGATTACACAGTGTACATTTTATTCACCACTGTGGGAACTGGCCATTGAAGGATTTGTGCTGTCTCTGCATAGGACTGTTTATGAGATTGGTATACCTTCATTTTTTTTATGGATTCTGTGACTCACATGGCTTTTTTACAAATTGTCCATAAATTTTGCATGTGAGTAGGTAGACATGAGAGCCAAGCAAATTTCTCAGAGAACAAGAGCTGGTAAAAACAAAAAATATTTTTCTGGAAAAAAAAAATTCTTTTTTATCAAAAATTTTCAAAACTCAAAGTACTTTTAGTAAACTATATTAAGATGACAGAGAGAGAGATATCATCGGTTTGCAGAGATTAGTCAGTAACTGACTGCTACATTCAAATCCTTGTACTGATGCACAGTTTTAGCACATTTTCCAGTTACTTGCACTAAAACAGTAAACACATGCCAACAATCTTGACATTTTCCCCCACTTTGTTTCTACAACTTTTAAATTTTGTTTAAATTTGCCATCATAAAACAACACTCTAATGTCTGGTGAAAATGCATATATAATTGCAGAACACTATTGTTTTTGTGGACAATTCTCACAATAGGAAAAACTATTTATCTGATGATTTGTAGCTATCTGGTAACAGTTTCAAAGCTTATGCTCCTAAGGGCAGATCTACACTTAAAATGCTGCAGTGGCTCAGGGCTGCACCGTTATAGTACTTCTGTGAAGATGCTACTATGCAGATGAAAATCTTCTCCCATCGGCATAGTTAATCCATCTCCATGAGAGGAGATAGCTATGCCAATGGGAGAAGCCTGGATTAGGTAGGTATAACTATTATCATTCAGAGCAACACAGTTATACAAATGTAGGTTTTTAGTGAAGGCCTGGCCTAAGACACGCAAGTCACATTTTCAAAGATGATTTAGGAGTTTAAGCCCTTGCAGGGTTAAAACAATAGACTAAAGTCAGCACTGGAAATGAGGAAGTCTTCTTGAGAGGGCCTACTACTTAAGACAAAGTAATGAAATAAATCTAATGAATAACTACCAATACTACATTAAAGACAAATAATGTTGGGCAAATGGCATAATGTCTTTAAGAACTAGTAAGCTGATGTAATTTTTTGGAAAGCAACCTTATTTACATGTTTTACAGCTTTGGTCATCATAATAACAAAATAGGCCCTCAAAGAAACAAATTCCTGCATTTTTAGTTTGAATTTAGAAGCTTGAAATGTGATGAGTGAGATGCCAGGTATAACAATACAAAATGTAATGCAACACAAAAAGCATAGTAATCAGGGAGAAATTTACCAATCTTCTGTCCCAAGCATATGATAATATTTGATTAATTAATTAGCATATTTAATAATACAAAGATGTCTATAAATTGTTTTACTGCTACAGTAATTCTTAGTTCCCCAACACAAAATTGTCATTTGAAAGATTTCAAATAATAGCTTTTATAGATTCAAGTCTACTAGATTTGTAAATATGCTTTGAAATAACATCCATATAAAATGGTAAATTCAACAAATCTGTGTCTCACAAAGGAGCAAACTGTTCCTTCTGAAAAATGCATGCAACTCTTTGCATGAGTAGTTGAGAGCAGAATTTTGCCCACAACGATATTCTTATTCTCTCATTAAAATACAACAGTGGTCCCTGGTACACAGAGTATATGCACAAATGGTAAGCTTATCTCCATCACTCTAGCCTTTTTATGCTGCTGTGAGAACATTAAAGAACTATTAGCACCCTGGAATTGTCCAGGGGAGATCTCCCTCAGATACAAACTTTATCCAAGGCAGTTTTCACAGCTCTATGGGCCTCTACCACAAATTCTGTCACAGGCAGCTTGCCTAAGAATGGGAGGGATGTGTCAAGGAAGGGGGAAAGCTGCAAAACAGGAAGGATTACAGAGGCAGCCGGGGACAGGCTGCTGACGGTCAAGGTTACTTTCATGGTCACATTAACCCCAGCAATAGTTTAGAATTAGGAGATTAGTTGAGCTGCCCCCCTCATGCTGGGCTGAGTTTTGTACTTCTCACAAAAATATCAACCAAAATCTCTATTCACAAATAATTTGAAGAAGCAATTATCAAGCAAGGTGGTTTTCTTCCCAAGTTTCACAATTGTGTGGTAACATTCCAAAGGCACAGCCATGTTAGTCTAGTAGTTCAGCAAAACAAATAAGGAGTCCTGTGCCACTTAAAAGCTAACAAATTTATTTATTGCATGCTTTTCATGGGAGCAAATCCCACTTCATCTGGTGCTTTCAAAGCATCTGACAAAGTGGGATTTGCTCCCATGAAAGCTCGTGTGATAAATAAATTGTCAGTCTTTAAGTACCACAGGACACCTTGCTTGTAATGGTGTGGTAGTTACCCTAGAAAAAATAGCAATTTAAAACACAAACTGAGTCTCAAAGTTAAGAGACAAGTTCCAAAGGGGTAGCCATGTTAGTCTGTGTACAGCAAAAACAACAAGAGTCCTGTAGCACCTCAAAGACTAGCAAATATCTATTTAACTAACAACATCTGACAAAGTGGGTTGCAGCCCACAAAAAGCTTATGCCCAAAGAAACTTGTTAATCTTCAGCGTGCCAGAGGACTCTCATTGTTTTTACAGTTAAGAGAGGCAATTAGAGATCCATACATTTTACCCCTTCTCTCTGGGACACCATTCTACATCAATGTTCCCTGTAAGCTGTGCTGGCGCGCTGCAGCGCAGCCCACCGCAGGGAAGGCAGCCGGCAGCACACTGCCGGCAGCCAGACTCCTTCAAGGGAGCTCCTGTGGAGCAGGGAGTTTTGAAAACTCCCACCCAGAAAAGCTCTAACAGAGCATGCCCAGAAAATCTGGGCATGCTGCGTAGAGCTTCTCTGGCCCGGGAGTTAGGGCTGGGCCCTGCCCCTCCAGTCCAGCCCGGAGGTAAGTTTGTGGGGGCTGGGAAGGGGGGGCGAGCGGGAGCAGGGGGGGATGCTGCCTGGAGGGGGGGGGGGGGGCTTGCGCGGGGGCCCGGGGGGGGGGGGGAAGCGCAGCGAGCAACAGGAGTTGCTCAGCTGCTCTCTCCCCTTAGAGGGAACATTGCTACAGCTACAGTGCCATTGGTTTAAAAGATCAAGGGGGAGTAGTTTATCCCTACCTTATTTTGAATCAAATACAGCGTGATGTTTAACAGGACTGTAAAATGACTCTGTACACCCATTTATGAGTCATGTTTTGCCTACCTACTTCTAGATATTGGCTTCACAGAGTAATTACAGTTTATCCCTTTAATAATGTCTACACCTGTTAAGAAGGTGGCATGAAAGGTCACTTATTTGATGAATATCTATTTAATAATGAACATACCAAATACAAATCCATGCACAAATACAAACATCTAAAAACAGATATCACAAAACCAATAGTCAATGCAAGCCAAAAGAAGAGATTCATTCAAAACCTTAACCCAGCTAACCCACTGACCGAATTAAAAGGCCAGATAATACAGGTAAGTCTGGCACTTCTTAAACTTTGTTTCTACTATGAAAAGTGACCAAGACTATATAAAGATAGCATAGTTTTATTCCACAGCCCTGCTCCTTTTGGGTATTCTAAGTTGTACCTACTGACTTTCATGACAAAAAGCTTTTACTGTTTTTTATGCTCTTAGACCAGCAGAACAAACACACCTAAGAGAGAGACGGAGGTAGATTCTATTCCTTTTTGATCATCTTCAACAGAATTGTTCAAAATTTCAATCAGCTACAACTGCGTATAACAACTGTTATCTTGGTAGTCAGAGCAGATTGAACACAGAAGTTTCCAAAGCATGAACTTGAGCTAAATGGCGAAGGCTATATTTATGCATATACATTTGCAGGATTGAGGCACTATTGCCTGCTTGTAACAAATCCATATCCTATGCAGATTACGCACATAATGGAATACATATCACACAATGGTTTAAATATGCAAATTAACTGATTGCAATGGGAATTCTCATTGGTTATTTCCAGCCACAATCTTGAGTGGTGCAAAGCAGCCAAAATGACTCCACCCCATCAGTCTACTTGCAACTCTTGAACAGGTCTTGGTGCTCAGGCTTCGCCATGCAGTCAGTAAAACAGCCGTGAAGGTAAAGCTGAGCAGGCTCAGGATATCCTGTCAATTCAGAATATGTTCTTAAGTAAATCTTGCTAGTGTGTAGTAGTCCTGCATAGTCTTATTTCTCTGCTAATGCTGAGTGTCAGGTCATCCACATTGCTGAGGCTCCATCCCAGCTTCAAACAGACCAAACTCAAGATGTTCCTAATGCTGCTTCACCAGGAATCTACATTGGATCCCAATAGGTTTCCAGATGGAAATGAATATTCCTTAGACTTTAATTCTTTAATAGTTTGGATTCTGGTTGCCTGGGAGATTGTTTCTCTCCCTATACCATGCTACCACAGTTGAATTCAGTAAAAATGCTTAATATCCGAGGTTCCTCACAACAAAAAAGAGGTAGTTCCTGGCAAAGCATTTTCTGTAAGGGACCTCTCCACTTTGGAAATTACTCCTCTGCATGTCATAGCCTGGATCTGTTCATCTGGTTATGTTGCAAAGCCCATAGTTTTTCCTAGGTTTTTGGTAAGTGGATAGGCTTGGATTGGAAGGATCTATTATGTTTGCTACAGGCTGTTTTGGTTTATTGGTAGATGTTTTTCTGTTCTTTGAAGTGGGAGAAGCCATTTGTGCTATTCGATTGAATGACTAATACTGTGAATAGTAATTTGTTTAAAAAGCATCCAGAGCATGGTTTGGGCACCTATTGAGATTTCTAGCAAGTACAAATAAATAAAATATTTCTTTTTAAAAAGACACACCCGTCTAGAGAAATGAAACATTTTGTGCCTCCTATAAAGTCATCTAATTTCATTTCATTTTTAAAACTGGCCTTAATTGATTTTCATATATCAAGCTTCATCCATAAGGATCTATTTTTATTTTATTGCTTTGGCTTCTACTTTATTGTTTCATTCAACGCTGGTCTATTGAGAGCTCTTTATACATGGTATTTTCTTCTTAGCCATATTTTATTGAAATGTCAACTAGTACTGGAGTTCGTCTTTCCATGGATTTTTTAAACTTAGAGTTATCTTGGTTCTTACATGATA
Source organism: Podocnemis expansa (assembly GCA_007922195.1). NCBI lineage: Eukaryota > Metazoa > Chordata > Testudines > Podocnemididae > Podocnemis > Podocnemis expansa. The sequence continues at coordinate 18,787,677 of ML682013.1, forward strand.
CTTTAATAATGTTGCCAATCCTCTGATAAGTTGTTCACATCAGATATTTAGCCCCAATACCTAATGCTTGAGAATCCACATTGATTCTCTTCACGTTCTGCCTCTGCATTCCAAGATTTATGAATATTAAGTTGTGCTTGCCCCAAAGCAAAAGTATACTCGCTAAGATATTTGCTGAGATCAGGAGTCTGTATGCCCCATTTTTAAAACAAAGGCATTAATAAGAAAGCACTATAAAATGTACAACATTCAAAAAATAAGGAAAACAGGAATTCAGTATTTTTTAATAAAGTGGGGAAAAAAATTCAATTCAAAGCACCCTATTCTGAACTACCCTGAATAATGCAAAAGAGCAACATTCATGAGACTGGTATTACATTATCTCTACTCAGAAATGTGAATAAATTCTTGAGCTCTACAGATATAACCCATGCTTTTTTAAATCATGGTTGTCTACCATAAAAAGGCATCATTCAATAGAATTTTAACCTTTCAGACATCAATGGAATAACAATATACTGTTGCATCTAATAACATGGAAGAGCAGCATTCTTAACTGTTACATACCATGTTGTTTAAGGACTTTAAGAGAGTAGTACTGATTTCCTCCTTTTAACTATCCAGCAAGGAGGACAAAACACCCACAGTCATTATTTTCAACTCTCTGCTTTTTCAACAATGCTGAAAAACTCTCCAAACTAAACTACATATTTCTGCAAACCCAACAGCAATACCTATGTAAAAACAGTGAGGGAGAGTAATTTTTGTGTCATCCTTTCTTGTAATAAAACAACAAGGAGTTGTGTGGCACTTTAAGACTAACAGATTTATTTTTTGCATGAGCTTTCGTGGGAGTAGATCCCACTTCCTCAGATGCTTCAAAGACGGGTGAACTTACAGAAAGGAATCCTTTCTTGTGTTAGAGCCGTAGTCTTTCTGACGGGTAGTGGCAAGTCCCACCTTATGACAAGTTCCTGAAAACAAATGGCATAATGAAAGTGCAGCATTAGTGACATAGCCATGAGTTTGGCATACCAGGGGCCAATTAAATGCATTTAGATTTACTCCCGCTCAATTTTTTGGTTACTTTCTTCTTACTTATGAGAGAAAAGTAAAAATATATAGTCATCTCAGAACATGTAAGAACATTAAGGCATACTAATTAGACCTGGTTTTCACTCAGTACACTAAGCCATGCATCTAAACTTTTACCCTGGTCCATATTCTCAGTTCACTAAATGTTCAAGATACCTCAGTAGAAGTTAAAAAACTGCAAAAAATCTGCTTGCAACAGAAAAAAGCTGACCTAGAGTCTTGAAAATTATCATGCCATGATCTATTGTCAAAATTTGTTTCAGCTACTTAGATTGATAGGTAGGAACAAAAAGATTAATTAATTCTTATTGAAACGAGCGAGCAAAGACTTCTAAGTGAACAAAAATACACACACACATATACACACACATATGATTACAATAATAAATTCACCTTTGGGATGGCTAGTACAGCTTCAAAACTTGAAAAACACATTACACACATGATTTAAAAAAGTCAAAGTAATAGTATACTGGTAACTGATTTTTTCCCCCAAAATGAATACATTTCTCAAGATCCTTTCCAAAAGTACTTAGCATCTCTGGAGATTTGGCCCATTCTTATTTGATTGTGGAAGCAAGTACTCTGTATTGCAAACAAGCTAAAAAAAAGTATCAGATTTGCAGGAAAGAATATAAATAGCTGCTGGCAGAGTTAACAGCAGATTACTGGCTTACTAACAGGTGGAATAAACATGTAATCACAAAAGCTTTGCATTGAGACAAGCGCAGAACCAAACCAATACTAAAAATTTATGTAGACATATATTAATGTATTCAAGGTTCAATTTATAAACTGTGACTGCATAACATGACTTCTGCCCCTCTGTTTGTAATTACATCACTTTCAGTTCTATGTAGTAAATGGTCCCCAAGCTGCTCTTTAGAAAATAATAAATTGCTTAATTTTAAAAGCGGCCCCATATGGTCAAGATAATTCAAGAGACACAACTGAGTAATATAACTCATGATTTTTTTTTACTTACACCTTTATATTAAACTAAAAATAGAGATCTACAGTGTTTATTACAATAAATATTCTTATTAAAAATAACAGCACCTGAGGAATTCCCAGCAGGATCTGTATAAGCCATCAGTGAAATATCTCATTGCAATTATTTTTCAGCAATTTCCTCCTACAGTGATGTACATTGTTATTCTACATTCTTCAGAAAACTGTGCAACAAAATAAGATGTAGATACCGCTTAGTCTTCTGAATGAGGGAGCCTCAGTGTAACTTTTATTAGGATAGAATTAAAGAGTAGGAGGAGAGGGAAGCAAATATTGAAAAACAGGTGAACCCCATGCTTAGGAAGCTGGTAGAATCTACAGACTTATTTTCCTATATAAATATATATATATGGAGGCTCATTGGATACCAACATGACAGCTGATCCAGCTGATTTTCAGTACAATGGTCTTGTTCCCTTAAGTGGCTGAATGAGGAAAACCTCTTGGGTTGTACTGTTCTACATTAGGCTACTCCAGATAAATTGAGGATTAAATACTGAGGCATTAATGTGAATTGTTTGATAGTACTGACGGCCGCATTTTCTGTAATCTCTTTTTTAAAAGATACTGGGTCTCCTCACAGTGAGCCATGCTTTTGTCACCTCCAGACTGAATTACAGCAGCATGCTTCCAACGATGATGTACAGTATAAAAGAGAGACTCACTTGACCAAACACTCCTTCAGCGAGTATCCCTGGGATCGCAGAAGAAAACCCTTAACTTTGTGATTTATTTACCCCACCCTCTTTGTCCAACAGACAGAGTGCGTTGACCAGCTGGCTTTTGCTTCTATTCAGACTTTCTTTGAGGACTGCTGGAGGGATATTTGGCTTTCATGTGTTTGTTTGGAGAAGCAGTTTTGTTGCTTCTGTAAATTAACAAAAGGCTTAGTCAACACCTTTATTATTCATCTTATTATTTGAATTGCAATAGCACCTGTGGATTCCAGTCACAGACCAGGACCCTACTGTGCTAGGCACTGCACAAACAGAACAAAAAGACAGCCCCTTCCCCAAAGAGCTTGCATTATACTTTATGACTTTTAAAAAATTAAATGCACTGTAAATGTCTTAGAAGTTGTGAAATGCACCTTATACATAGAAAAAAATAAAAGAGAAATCAGAACTACTCACAATTTAAATAGTCATAAGTGAACTTTCCTTCCTTTCAAACCAAAAGCTACATCGCTTTCCAGAGTGGCTATCTAATATGAGAAAAAATAAGTGGAATATAATTAACAAAATCACTTAAAATTGAATTCTGTTTCCTTTCTGTTGTTGTATCTTATTGCTTGGGTAGTCTCACTGAAATTAATGGGTCTACACAAGTATTATAGATACTACTCATTGTGAATAACGGTGACAGAATCTTATCTTCAGTTTGAACATGCTACCTTTGAGAAATTGAACTTTATCAATGTAACAGGAGCCTTCTGAATTTGTGAAGAACCATATGAACAATCAATGGTCATTGCAGAGTAACTCTGTAATACAATGCAAGAGCTAAGGAAGAGCGGATATTACTGATATCAATAAACTAATTCTCTCTTTATCAGTAACATAATAGACCCTAAATGAAATACTGATGCAGTAGAACCACTTTACTATAGTGTAGGTGAGGGAAAGGGAAACCCAAAGGCACTTCAAAAATTATAGTGGTTTTATTTTGTACTGTCAAGGAAAGAAGAAATAAAACAGTGGAGCAAATATATTCATTAACATCCCTGGAGAAAATATATTAATTATCAACAAAGGTTCAGCCAAACTGCTATGACAACTTATATAGTGCATCAGATGAAATATGCCAAGTAATCAAAATCCAAGACAGATAAGATTAGGCTTTTGCAGACTGTCTCTCTGACATGCAGCATTCTAGACAAGCAAAGTGAACATGCTACTAGACAAGCAAGTGAACATATTACACAAAGTCCTAAGCAAACTACAAAATGATCAAAGACTTCTTCAATATCATGATGTACAAATATAATGGGAATGTAGACAGGATGATATAAAGAAACAGATCTCTTTGATATACAAGTCAAGAGTGAAAGAAAAATGACAGGTTCACAGAAATTTCAAATAAGGATTTAAGAATATGGTGCTTTCCACAGAAGGAGCCTAGGAAGTGAACATGAAATGCTCAGCTTTAAAAACAAGATTAGTATATTTTCAACAAATTATATTATTCCAGTGTTGTAAAATTCATCCAGTGCCAGAAAGGATCGCAGAACTCAGTGATGTAACATCTAATTAAATACAAAGCTAGAGAGAGCAATACAGTTAAAGGAAGAGTAAGAGTGAGTGCCTGCCCTCGCTGCATGAATTGCAGAGAAACCCTGCTGTGAAATAATAGGACCAGGCTCTGCTGATTTCCCCATCAACCCTCTAGAAAGGAGGAAGCGGCAAAAGAAGGTAGGGGCTTTTGGTGGGTCTGTGCTGAGGAATCATTACTCAGTTTAACTGGAAACGGAGCATCAGTATCCCAAAGGCAAGAAAGCTTTCAGAAACACCAGCTGCAGCACTAAATACACATTGGAAGACTGGCTGCAGGAAACCTCATGTAACATTAACATTCCAGCTGCAGGAAGCCCTGTATTTTTATTTGTTTTCAAGCTGGCTGTAAGAAATCATTTATTCTTTGCCAGATATTGGTCACAGGAGGAACTGCTTTATCCTATTACAGCTGGAAAAGTAAGCAATGGCCAGTTACCATCTACCTATGGTTGGCAAGCCAGCATATTGTCTCAAGAACAGAGGCAGAAACTCTGCGAAGTACACATTGGGCAATCATGTGCAGCAGCCAAAACATTTGAAAAATGTGGAGATCAGTGCAGAAAAAGATTAACTGTACAAATAAGATAGAGAAACATCCCTGGGAAGGGACAGGAATAGTGAAATTATAAACCCTACGTGGGAATGCTCAGTGCTTCTTGTTTGGAAAAAATTACTTGTTCTTTAGATCTACAACAGAGTGATAGTTCAGATAAATCACACAAACGCACATGCACACGCATGGGCACGGGCACGGGCACGTGCGTGTGTGTAAAGAGACTGTTGGCCCCTTCCTGAATCTTACGTATTTTTGGTTCACCATCTCTCAGGACCAAAGGAAAAGGGAGGGGTAAATTAGAAATCAGGACCCTGAAACTGACAGTCCCCAGGGAAGAGGCCAAGTCCCAGGTCAGCCTGAGCGACAGACCAGGCAGGCCAGTGAAGGAGTCAGGAGGCCAGGGATCCCATCCACCATGTAAGCTGAAGGCTGCAGTGCTTGGGCCAGAGCAGGGCTGAGTTAAAGAAATAGCAGCATCCAGAGCAGTCCAGGTTGCTGAGGTGAAAGAGTTGCAGCAGCCGAAGTGGCCAGGGGAACAGCCCAGGGAGTTGAGCTGGGGAGGATGGAGCTGGGGCTGGAGCAGTCCAGAGCCCGAAGCAGTGAGCAGCTGGGAAGAGAGAGAGGGGATTCTGGGCAGAGGGCCCAGCACAAGGAAACACCACCAGCTAGGCGGCCTTACAGGTCACACTTGGGTTGGGAGGTGCATAACTGTGATGGGTGGTTGACGCTGGGGAGAAGGGTCCCGACACACAGAATCTGATGGTGTGTGGCCACCGCTAGAGCAGCTGTCCAACTCTCTCTACGCCTGCAGTGAAGCCAGCGCCTGGAAAGGCAGCCTGTGATGTGTGAGAAACAGACTGAACTTGCCGTACACCCCAGAGATGCTGTATATGGCGTCCCTCTGACCATGGGGCAACATTGGTTGTTTTTCTTTAACCTTTCCCTTCTTTTAAAAATTTGTTGCTGTTTAATAAATTGTATTTGCTTTGGACTAATAAGCGGGTAAGGCAAGCATCTAGTGCAAAAAATACTCTAGACCAGGAACACCATAGCCCCTGTTCCAAGTGACCATGACAAAATTGGGGGATGAGCCCCCATCCCCGGAGGAATGCTAAGTCAAGTCTTGTGGGGCTTGCAAAGACTGCCATGTAGAGGAGTGGCAGGAGGGGATCTTCGTGGTCAGGCAGGCCTTTAGATAAAGGGAGTGGGAGCAAAGACTGAGGTACTTGGGCTAACCAATTCCAAAGCCATAATGTATAAACAAGGAAAGTTCCCTACAATAACAAGACCATTCCCTCACTTACATATAAAATTAAGTACAAGAAGGGGCTCTTTAAAGTCTCTTGCTAAAATTGTCAGTAAAATCAAAGAAGGTTTGGAATCATCTTCTATTTCTGACAGAATTCACCTTCCTTGGATATGGCTATGTCATACTTTTCAGAGGTGAAATATTCAAAGGGTCTTAACAATACCTCTGGCTATGTCTACACTTAGAAGGTTAGTTCGAATTAACTTAATTTGAACTAATTAATTTGAACTAATAATGATTAGTTTGAATTAAGTTAACTTGAACTAACATGGCCCCACTAGGAAAACCAATTTGAATTAGCATGCCCATCAACAGGACTTGCTGTTCGAATTAGGAGGGGGCACCAGAGGAGGTGTGGCAAGAGAGGCCCCAAGAAGGGCCATGCCCCCACTGAATATATAGAAAGAGGAAGGCATCCTGACGGGAAGAAGGTCAAAAAGTGTTAATTTGAACTAATGGTTAGTTTGAAGTAACATGGGTACACTGGGTTAATTCAAACTAATAAATTTAAATTAATCCTTACTTTGAACTTAAGCAAGGTTTTATAAGTTCGAAGTAAGCTTTCATTAATTCAAACTAAGGAATTCCTTAGTTTGAATTAATGAAAGCCAGTGTTGCCATTCATTAATTTAATTTGAATTAATCCTCATTAATTCAAATTAAATTGTAAGTGTAGACATACCCCAAAGGAATAAACAAATGATAGGAAATGGCAGGTATACTTGAGAAAATCTGTAGGAGGACTGCCCTGTTCCTAAGCTCACCATGTTGACAAGTCAACAAGCACATTAGCAGACACTTTCAGGTGTTCCCTTGCTGCTTCTGTTACCTTCAGGAGACTGATATCACAGAAGGTTATCTAGTGGAAATGGTGAAAGTTTTCAGTTCAACTTCTTATACCGCAAACAATAGAACACTGTGATCCCTCAACTATAGTGATTTCTGTGTTAGCTAACCGTGGTTTCCCTAACATGCTGAAGGTTTGAATGGTAGGGATCAATGCCGACTTCAGAATCAGCAAGCCCAGAGCACCTACTAACAGCAGCATATTTGGGGTCAGGAAGGAATTTTTACCCCAGGGCAGATTGGCTAGGGCTCAGGGGTTTTTTTTTTGCCTTCCTTTGTAGCATGGGACATGGCTCTCATACCAGTGAATTGTCTGTATCTTTAAGTCCTTAAATCATGATTTAAGGATTTAAATAACTCAGTCATAATCAGAGGCTTTTTGCAGGAGTGGGTGGGTGAGGTTTTGAGGCCTGCATTCTGCAGGAGATCAAACTAGATGATCATACTGGTCCCTTCTGACCTTAGAGTCTATGGCTATGTCTACACTAGCAAATTAGTTCAAATTAAGGGGCCTCAATTCAAACTAATTTGAACCCTACCTAAATTTTTTTTAGTCTGAACTAAGCAAAGCTAAGTTCGAACTAATTAGTTCAGCCGGTTAGTTAGAACTAACTGTTTAGTTCAAACTTGCATATTTAGTTCAAACTAGCAGAAGGTAGACATGTTAGTTTAAACTAAAGTTCGAACTAATGGTTAGTTTGAACTGAGTGTGTTTTTTTAGTTCAAACTAAAAAGTTAGTTTGAATTAAAAATGAGTATGGCTAGTTCAAACTAAAAAAAGAATGTGCTTAGTTCAAGCTAACTTTTGAACTACTTAGTTTGGACTAACCAAGACCAAACTAAGATTTAGGTGTAGACATAGCCTATGAGTCTATGAAAGGTGGGGGAGGATTTCCTGTATTCTCTGACAGCTGCAACCCCAACCCTCCTCCCAGAGCTGCCTCAGACAACGACCACACTTTGGTAGGCTCAAAGATAATCCCCAGTCTGCAAGTACTGTCCATGTTGCTAAGGGGAGGGAGCACTGTTCATCTGCCCCTTGTGCCCCCAACCTGGGTTGCTCAAAAGGCCTGTCACCCAGGCTGCTGGGTCATATTCACCATGGTTGGAAAGGAAGTTGGTTCACTTAATAGCTAGGGATACTGATTGTTGCCCTGTGCTTTGCATGCCTTACAGAGGAAAGCTTGACCTTCAGCATATCCTACATACCAGAAGACAGGCTTTCACAGACTATGAGAAGGAAAAAGAGAACACGTGATGACATGTTCAATGAGATAATGAACATCTCTGGGACAGATGAGACAGCGCTTATAGGCTGGAGGATTTCACTGTTTGAAAAACTGGACATGGATGTGGGAAGCAGAACAGCATAAGCATGCCAGGCAGGATGAGATGCTATGGGTTATGAGGGACCAATTAGTTATGTTGAGGTCTCTGGTTGAGCTTCCAGAAAACCAGCTTGCAGCGAGACTCGCTCTACAGCCCCTGCAGAACAGCCAACAAATATCACCCTATTCCCAATTCCCCACCCCAAAAATATTCCAGGAGATGCGGGAGTGGAAAGGGGAAGGGGGAAATTGCAATATCCCTTCCACTCAACACCAGGAGACAGCTCTAAGAAAAAAACATTTGAAGACCTCTGATGGACAAGACTTATGTGTTTTCACAGAGAAGGTGACTTGGTTCCTCCCAATTTTATCACATTGTTTGCTCAAGATTCAGTTGTTTTCCTGCTCTGTCAGTTTATGCTTCAAAAACCAATCTTTCATTAAAGAGATGCTCTTTATTTATTCCAACCATGGAGGTTTAGAGGAGTGGGAATGAAGTATGCAGAGAAACTGAAGCAACAGAAGGGATGATATAGGATGTCAAAAAAGTTCATAAATGGCACACAATTCTGTGGTTCATTACTGAAACAGGTTTTAAAAGATTGCTGGAAACACTGAGTTCCTTGGTGGGCTCTTCTTACTGCCTTGGTATCTGACCATTCAAAGTTAGTTGCCAACATGTCTGCCTCCATACCCCACCATATCCTTCCTTTGTCACACAGACATAAGGGAGCACAGAGCAGGAAGCAATAGCAATGGGGCTATTGTTTCACTGAAGTCTAACCTAGTAAGCAAATTACACCAGCAACCCTTTAAATATCCAAAGTCATATTCCACCACCACTCTGCACTTGCTCAGTCTGTTGGTGAACCACATCTCATTGGTGTCCAGGTGGCAAATGTGGCGTCATGAGTTAAAATAGGCAGGATCTTTCAGAATCACTATTGACATTTCAACATCATCAGTGGTTATTTTGCAATCTGCAAAGGAAGCCCTGATTGCAGCTTTCTGAACAGAACTGTGTTACTAAAGATGTATTCCTCATGAACCTTTCCCAACCATCCCACTCTGAAGTCAGTGAAATGCCTCATGTGATCCACCAGCACTTGCAACAACACTGAAAACTATCCCTTTTGATTTATGTATTCTTTGCCAAGGTGGTGTGGTACCAAGGTAGGGATAAGCATGCCATTAATCATCTGACCACAATTATGGAATCCTTAGTGGCAAAACCATCCACTGTGTTCTGCATGGTGCCCAGGGTCACGACCCTTCTTAGCAGAAGTCACTTAGCAGCCCTGTACATAGCTCCAGCAGTAAATTTATCAACTCCAAATTCATTCCCCACTGACCAGTAGCATCTTTTGTTACATGTTTCCACAAAGCAATTACCACTCACTTCTTCAGTGACAAAGCAGTCGTTGTTTTAGAGTTGCTGCACTTCATGACTCTAAACAAAGCTTTACACACAGTTCCTGGTCAGTAGCCTTCCACATTAGAAAGTTTTGCAGCCACAGCGCATCATCCTATAACTTTGTAATGATGCAATCCCACAAGTCAGTGCTTGTTTCCAAGGACCAAAAATGGCGCTCCCTTGTGTTATGCTGCTATACAAATGTTTTGCAACCAGCGTGCCACAGCACATGGGTGTGCCATCAGGCCTGAGCGGGCGTGCCATAGAATTTTTTTAAAAACTTCTGAGTTCTGGATTGGCTCATGAATATTCATGAGTTCATTTGGAAACAATATGGTGGTGTGCCTCAAAATAATTAAAGACATCAAGGTGTGCCGCAGCAGACAAAAGGTTGGGAACCACTGTGCTACATGACTATGAGCAGCAATCTGGAATTCTTTCATTCTATGACTTACAGCAGGGCTGCTTGAAGGACATCAAAATGTTTCATGCGGCAGCTCCTGCACTGATTTTGGAAATATTTCAGGATAAGATGTGAGGGGTTTGTGATGCTCACAAAAATAGTGCAGAGCTGAGTGGGATCTATGCTTCTCAGGCTATGGCATATGTGTAACTAAGCAATGCTTTTGAAAAATGGCATGAAAAGGAAGGAGAGGGGGAAGGAAGAAACTGCATCATGAGAGATCAAAGCCATGGGAGGTTCTATTCCATCTGCAACAATGTTTTGGTCCAAAACCTTCTCAAAACCCCCTGTAGCTACCTACAGTGCACTATTCTCTGCATCGATGCAAAAGCTGCTAGTGCGGGCGCACTCCCTAGGTACCCAACTAGGGACCTGATCCTTCTGCGTAGCAGTCATTGGGCAAAATAAGCATGGTGTGGACATACCCAACTAATGTAATTAGTACAGCAACTAAATATCAACTTAAATTAAGTCAACTTAACTTTGCAGTATAGACATGCCCTGTGACATGGCAAAGAGAGAGAAGAAAAACAAGATAATTTAGAATGTAGTCAAGAGTAAAATTTTGTTTTTTGCCAGGAAATAAGTATTTTTGTTTGCTTGTTTGCTTTTTGTTTATTTGAAAAAATCTGTCATTGAATAAAATCATGAATTTTCAAGAACATCACTGGTTTTAAACAGCCATTCACAAAGAGAAATATTCCCCTTTTGACCTAAAAAATTTGATTTTGTTTGTTTGGGGGAAATTGCCAAAAGTGTAAAATGATAAACTAACAAACAAAAATTACTTGAATGTCTTGATCTGTGTATACTGCTCCAAATGAGATTCCTCCTACCCCCACTCATCTGGCTGGTGGTGTGAATATTTTTTTTTGCAAAACTCTAAGATTCCCCTGCACTAGGAATAGAACAACAAGTTAAGAAAATGATAAGAGGAGTGCCTGGGGAAGACAGCGCTGCAATGAACATTATCAAGATCAGAGGGAGCCCAGAAGCAGAACTAGAAAAATCTGTTCACAGCATGCACCACTATGCAGAAATTCCCAGAAAACTCAAATACTGCTATTGTCATTTTCAAAACAAAAAAAGCTAAAGGAGGTGACAAAAGGGACCTGAGAAAGTGCAGACCTATGAGCCACTTATAAGTAGTATGGAAAGATTTTATCAAGACATGTCAACATCCAACAATAGATATCATAGATTTTAAGTCCAATCAAGAGAATAATCTGTCCTTGAATAAAATTTCTCTATAATAAACTGTCTCTCTGTATGATGAACCAAGCTGCTAAATATGCACATGTACTCTACCATTGTGTATGGAACTCATTGACTATAAGAGAGCTTTTGATTTAAATAAAAATAGATTTGTTATGAGCAATTCAGCACCAAGCAGCATACAAAAAGAGTAGTAGCCAGCCTTTGAGAAATAAACATGAAAATGAGCTTTCCATACATACTGAGACAAGTAAAAAGAATAATTGTCAAAACAAAGAATAAGAGATAAGATAGAGCCATCTCCTTTGAATGTATTCAGCATCTATATGGACAATAAATACTGAACTTGAACTACTTCAGTGCTGCATATCTAGTCCATTGACAACACAAGGAAATACAAGAATTGACAGAATAGCTAATATATAAGAGCCAAGAAAGCTGAAAACTCAACCTGAGGAAAATTAAGCTTATGCTCACAATACATGGGGGGGGGTGAGAAACAATATCATAGGACAAATAGAGAAAAGTCCCAGAGAATGGATAGAAACTAAAATATACCAAGAACCAGGCTTAACTGATTTGAAAATCATTCAGGAAGTATAAGGCTCATAGGTACCCAACTAGGGGCCTGATACTTCTGCATCGCAGTCATTGGGCAAAATTGTGAGCTCACTTACACCACTGTAATTCAAAGCTGATGGGCTGCTGCTCTAGATATTTTGCATCCACGTGCAGAATTTGCTCTACTGCCTTCAATGGGGACGGGATTCAGTCCTATAACTTGCTCAGAAGTAAAGTGTCAAAGTTTGAGGCTTTTCTTAAAGCCACAGGCCACTGGAATCAAGAGTTTACCGGAGAACCTCAACTTTCCTTTTTTTAATTATTATTGGTTTTTTAAAGTAAGGTTCTAGCCCACTGGGTTGAGAAAAGCTTGAAAATATGAAAACCGATGTTATTCAGCTTTTGTGCCAAATGCTAATGGATCACTCCAGCATTCAAATCCAGATAGCTGTAGTAAAACCTGCGGGATTATTTTTCAGTTCTCTCTGTGACTGACAATATTATGAGATCTTGTAACATATAAAGATGCAGAACTACATATATTTTTGTTGTTATAGGACAGGACTTTAGGTGGCAGGCTACTTGGTAGTATTCTGCTGTGCAATTTGGCTTACAAAAAAGAGTGAGCTATATGTAGATCTGGAATTACATTTTTCTTGGGATGGATGTGATGGTTTACATTTTATTGCATTTTTGGGAGCTGCACATCAGCACAGATTTCACCTTTGCTTTGGATGCTGAGCTACCACCATCAGAGAGATACATGGGCCTTGCATGTGCTCAATTCTGAACTCCATTTGATGCATTAGTTTTCCTTTCAGTAATTTCCTAATGTGGAATGGGATTTCCTTTGAGTGACAAAACCACAGGGCAAACTCTGTTGTCTATGCAATTCAATTTGATGTCCTTTGAGTTTTCCAGTGCTCTGAAATAAAGCAGCATGCATTTGGAGTTGCTGATTCAACTTGTCAGGCAGCATGTCCTGTGACATGTGTATCAGTCTTAATTCAGCTGTAGGAGACCAGGGTGTCTCTCTCGACAGTCATTCTGTATACCAGGCTATTCACAAGAGCATTGCCGAAAAAGATGTCAGCTATGAAAGCTCTAGATAAGGATATTTATTTTGAGTTATAAAAAGCGCCTATGGGATCCCTGGCACAACTATTAAAACTTACAATCAAGAAACAATGTTCTTAATGCAAATAACTAAAGGGGCTGTGGGCATCAGTAAAGATAATTCCTAATACAGGACTCCTCCCTGACAATGAGTTCTTACACAGCAGCAAGTAGGAGTAACCATGTGTGGCTGGTAGGGTATGCTATCACATCCTGATCTGGCCTCAGAGTCATGAGAGTCTTGGCTAGTTATCATGCTGTGGTTAGCAAGATGTAAACGACTTGGGGGAAGAAGGCAGGAGGTACCATTTGGAGAACCAGGCGGAGGAAAGACGTATCAACACAGTTTGTATCCCACCAAATGCAAAGACTTTGCTTTCTATGGTACCTAAAAATCAATTACCTTTCTCTTGCAGTCTATAACACCTGCCATTTAGAAACAGTTTAAAAAATATATTAGTAATAGAACACTTTTCTTTAATTATACTTGAATTACTAAATATATTAGTCACAATATAAAAAAACGATACATCTAAAGAGAATCAAATATCCACATAAAAGCAAGCAAAGAGTCCTGTGGCACTTTAAGACTAACAAATTTGTTTATCACATAAGCTTTCATAGAAGAATACCCCGCTTTGATAGATACTTAGAAGATGGGGGATCTTACAGAATGTGTTTTGTAAGTTCCCCCATCTTCAAAGTGTGTGATAAAGTGGGATTTTCTCCCATGAAAGCTCATGTGATAAATAAATTTGTTAGTCCTTAAATGCCAGAGAACTTCTGGCTTGTTTTGCTAAACTAGGCTAAAGCAGCTACCCTTTGGAATTTGGCAAACATCCACATGACGCCCTTCTATTCAGAATTTAGCTGAAAGACATGTCAGGTGAGTAGGCAGATAATTGGCCTAACTATGCAGCTAAGCGCGCGCACACACACACACACACACACACACACACACACACTTTAAAAAAATATACAATGCATGAAGAAAGATTTATACAAAAAATATTAATACAGACATTAATATGAAAGTGATACATACAGAGATCATGCATCTTGTCTGCTTTGAAAATACCTAGCACATTGTTGACTCTTATGGAAAAATAAGCACTAACCTGAACAAAGAGTAAGACATCCCACAAATAATCAAACCTCATCCCATTCTGATGGCTCTTCAAACAAGGATATAGAGGAAACACTTTCTTTTCATCATGCCATTTTTAAAACTTCAGGGTCCTAGAGAATTCAAGTTATATGTAAAAACAATGAGAGTCCTGTGATTCATACATTTCTTTGGGCATAAGTTTCAAAGTGGGCTGCAGCCCATGAAAGCTTATGCCTGAATAAATTTGTTAGTCTTTAAGATGACACAGGACTTCTTCCTTTTTTTTGTATACAGACTAACATGGCTATCCCTCTGAAGCAGTTGTGTGTGTAGAAAGCAACATGCCCCTCAGACACTTATATTATGCATCATGTATGTGAGCTCTGAAGTGGTGCGCGCGCGCGCACACACACACACACACACACACACACACACACACACATACATTCAACAAGCATATTAACCCGAACAGTGTAAGCAGGTTGCACCTCATGCCTAATTACTACTATATCAAGCTTCTGTGTGTTACGGTCACCACTGAGGACCACTGATAAACAGAGGATATCCACATCATATGCTAATTTCTATGAAAAACTCAACAATCTTTAAAAAGTTCTGCTTTCATTCAAACAGAATATTCTCTGCATGCTCGAATTCTTGATGTGGTGCTGATAGCCTAGCTGTATCACCCACAGTCAACAGTATCTTTCCTTTAACTATGCTGATTAAATGAGTGACATTTGCTACTGGGGAATCCCCCATGGAACACAAGGAGCTCACATGTGCCTAGCCACAATACTGGTAACGACATGATTCTGACGGAATTTGAAACCCTACCTCAACAAATTTATATCTCGTTTTCAACCTATATTCAAAGCAATACTTTGGCATTGTAATGTGATTCTTGACAGGGCTAGGGAAAATTCATCGTGCTAAACTGAAATGTTTCTGGCAGATGTCTGCTCTGCAATATTCAAATAGTGTGTACTATAACATGTGACAACCACAGTGCTACTGCTAACTAAAAATTACAGATATAATACTTTTAATAATGCTCACTCTCAATGTAATTATGACATGATGCATTTTTATTTGCTAACTTATTTTTTGCAAAATGGAACTTCTGATAAATATATATGCAATAAATTCAGTTTTAAAAGTAAATATCAAGGGAAAGTGTTCTAATACAAAGGGAGTTTTTTTATCATTACCAAAAATATTTCTCCTCACTCAATTCATATTCCTTAAAAATTTGAAATACATCTTCCCCTCCTCCAGACATCACTATCAGACTTTCTACTTCTCACCCTCTCACATGTTCATCTGTGACTGGCCAGTTACTCTTGAGTGACAGACTCCAGAAGCTGTTTTGGAAACAGGTTGTGACTCAGAGAGGTTCTGAGTACTGGTCTCCGGATGCTCCAGGAAGGAAGGATACTGTGCTGAATCAATGCCAGGAGCACCAGCCAGTTGGTAACATATACTGTGCCAAATCACAATATGTCTCCAAGGCTGATCCTGAGACAGTGAAACTCTGTTCTGCCCCTGGACTGGATCAAATCATACAGCAACAATTTTGCTCTAAATGAATGATTTCTATAATGAGAGATCTTAAATTTGAAATACTTAGAGAAATATGTGGACTTTGTAAATAAGAAAATTGCCTATTTTTAATGCTTCAGTTGTTTTTCCCTAACAGCTTCGTCTCCATTGTTCAAAGGAAACTGTCCAGCTACAAAGATTCTACTTAGTCCCATCTTCTTTTCATCACCATATTCCCTGCTTCTTTTTCTCCTGCACTGCACTTTGTGATCTGATTAGCTCACAAAAAGAGCAAGGGAATATTTTATATCCCCTTGCTCTGCTCCAAAGGCATACAGGACTAGTGACCAGTCAGTCCCCTCATTTCATTCTTCTAAAATTTTTGAGCATATCTGTAAAAGTTGTGACTGAAGCCATGGTGACAGCTCCTGAGATTGAAATCCCATTGACCCTCTGCTTAATACCTCAGGCTACATTTTGTCTCGTGAACTTTCAATAAACCCCTATAGCATGGATGAACTTTCCTGTTTTATTTCACTCAGAGCAGAATATTTAGCTTAACGAGCAGTGCACTGCCATTCATCTTCTCCCCCCTCCTCCCCATTTTATTAACTTTTGTATATTAAGTAAATTCACTTTTTATCTATGATGTTTGTTTTGCATGGAGTTCATCTAATTTAGAGTATTTTCTCAGGGACTTCAATTTAGCTTTGCCCTTGAAATTAACATTTTATGTGTTTTACATTTTTGCAATAGAAATTAATAGCTATTTGCATTATTAGTCTAGAACTATACCTTACATGCATCCTATTTGAATATTAGTATTGAACACATCTGCCTCTCTTCTGTTATCCCAGGGAGCTGCCTTAAAGACACGTGTTTTGGTGGACTTACACCTACATCTGATGATGCACCACTGCAAGTGTAATATATGGATTAAAAATCTGCAAACGCCTCTATTTTCTGTGCCTGTATAATTTACTGTAAGAAGGGAAACAGGAAAGTACAAAGACGTTGTTGAAACCATTACAGTAAATCAGGCAAGAAACCATTCACATTTCAGACAGTCTGTATCCACAACTTGATGTATCCACAACTTGATGTAGTAGCACTCTTGTATTCAGCCCAATAAAGGATTTCAGCATGACTGGTGTATGGCTAAAACATACCAAAAATATACTTTTGAACGAGCCCAGGTTAACTGGCCTCCATCATAAACTACCACTACACCAACATTTTTGTCATCCACAGATTTTTATCAGCAGTAATTTTATATTTGCTCCCAGATTGTTGATGAAAATAATGAATAGAATGATGCCTCCAGAACCTGCCTAGAAGCATACCATTCCATGATTCTCCATTGATACTTACATTTTTTGTATGTCAGTTATCCAGTTCTTAATCCATTTAACATGTGCTTTATTGATATCAGATGGTGTTAATTTATTATCAGTCATGCAGAACTCTGTCCAATACCTCACAAAGTCTACATATGTATCAACTATAGTTATGTTCATCAACTGAATTTGTAGTGTCACCAAAGAATGGAATCAAATTTGTTTGATGAGACCTATTTTCTATAAAAACCATGTTAACTTGCATTAATTGCATTCCTATCCTTTTATTCTTAATCTCATATCAGGGATTCTTTAACTTTGCAGAAGTTGATGTCAGGCTCATGTGGGGGCATCCTATTTGCCCTTTTTAAAAATATCAGCACAATACTGACACTCTAATCATTTGGAATACTAGATTAATCTTAAATATAATTATCAAATTGGCCAGACTGTTGCAACCATATTGTAAGGCTAGCATAAAGTTTCAGATTAGGTTGAAAATTACATTGACACTCTTACTTAGCAATTACATTTACATACACACATATAGAAGGCAACAAAGAGCAACTCAGTTAAAAAATAAGGGTTACAGCATTCGGGGAATAGGTGAAGGTTTATTGGTCAGGAAGAAACTATAGAAAAGAATTAACAATGAAAAGCTTCAGGGCTGGGCAAGAAGATAACAGTGATAAATATGGATGGATTTAAAAAAATTTGGTGCATACATTTTCTCTTTCCATCATTCCCTTAACATAATGTGTCTCTGCCCCAGAGAGCCTTCAGTGTGATCTGTGCTTGACAGCTGTAATACATAAATAAATAATAATGTGGGCTGTTAGCACTACTTTCAGCCCTTCCAAAAAGTAAGAGTGCAGCAGAATTACTGTTTTAGCTTCATTTCAGTGAAGGCCTGTTCAGTCTTCCAGGGGAACATTCTTTGCCTTTATACCCTGCCCAACTCTTTTTCTCGAAGTACAACTCCATCACCCACCACAAAGCAGGTGACCTGCACAAGGCCTCTTTACTTGGGCTTAGTTCCAACAGCCCACATTTTGACACACAATAATGTGGAACATTTACAATTCTTGGTATATTACATCTGCAACATGTTTATTTTCATAACACTGTATAGTATTTTTATGGTATGTTGGGACAATCTTTTCTATTCAAACCTCATTTAAGCTTACTCTGCTACTATATATAGTAATACAAATAATTAATGTTACTTAGAAATGTAGCATGTTTCAGGACATACCAAACAATCAACGGTATGTTTTGATATATACCTGATATTGCACAATTTGTCCTTACTGTTTGTTTTTCAGAGACTGAAATCTGTTTTTTCATACTATAAAAATTGATAACTCTTAAAGGAGAGTGAAGTAAATACATTATTTCAGCAGACAAACAAGAATCCCCCCATGTTTACAAAGGGTATCATCTAACAAGTCTTCCATAGGTACTATACATAATAGTATTTTAAAATAATTTTGATGCATTATGAATAATTTGAAATAAATAAAATAAATAAATAAATAAATAAATAAAGTGCAGACATTTTGGATTTTGGTAAATATTTATACAGCCAAACAATATGAAGTATATGTAACAATCAAATTTCTAGTGAAAGTGTGTGCAAGTAGATTTATTTTGAAAGGAAAATTCCTACTCCCAGTGTCATACCCAATTAAATTCTCCAGGTAATGACCCCATTTGCATAGAGAGCTGAACCCACAAGTGGGAATTTTAATGGGCACACCACCTGAGTACATTAATTGAGAGTGACACTACTTGAACTAGTTTTGTGCTTACCCCACTGAAAATTCTACTCATATTATTTTTAATGTCAAGCTACAAGTCAAATTTCAAGATGATGGATTTGTTCTTTTTTAAGCATTGAATTTAAATAAAAGAATGCTTTAATTCTGTTATGCATTGCATAGCTTTGCTTTAACTAATCTGTAGTTCTGATTCTCACAACTGCTTCATTTTTTCAGTGATTGGAATTTAATTTTCTTCATTAATTTGTGAATACTTAGATACAGAATAATGCCCATGGCAGCTAAATTGCTTTTGGATTGCTGTTTAGTGTACATTTACCAGAATGTGTCTTAAGCTGGCATAATAATTTACACAATTACATTTTGGTAAACATGTCTAATTATTCCTTCTGATGTAACAAAATTTAGTATAAACTTCATAGGTGAATAATGTCCCTTTTCTCACACTTCCCTGATGCAAAGATGTTAGTTGTCATCTATGGTGGTTTCCTCGCATGGTGTCCTTCAGACAGTGTTCATGATGACCTTGAAGTTATTGTGGATTCTGCGCTATTCATTTGAAGCTCTCATTAATTATGTAATCAAGGTGTCTTACCACCACATCAAGAAACAGACAAATGAAGAGTTATGTTTTCTAGGCAGGCTAGCAAAACCTTGTTTAATCATAGTTCACCTCTTAAAGCTCTGCTTGCAGGTCTTCCTCTTACAGTATGCAACAACTGTAGTCTTTACAGAATCCAGCAGCTCAACTACATCATTCCACTGTGTTACCTATCAAGTTTAGAAAAATGGGCAGGCCATCCATTCAGAATAACCATTTCAAGATTGTCAATTTTATTTATTATAAATTATATAAAAATTATATAGAGCTTGGCTCAAATCATGAGATCTGTTGGTTCTTTAACTGAAAACATAAGAACCACACAGAAATGAATCAAGGATTTTTATAGGCACTTTTTGAAGCAGATTTATATGAAAAATCTCACTAATGATAGATTTGCATATTTCAAATTCAAATACACTATTACAGTAGAAACATCTTAAAATGAAGTAATTTTTTCCCCTCACTATGGCCTAGATTTAGGAAGCAGTAGACTATTATTCCATGGTTAATCACATTTGTCTTAAAGGCTATGTCTACACTAGCAAATTAGTCCAGATTAAGAAGGCTTAATCTGGACTAATTTGGTCCCTGTACAGTCTAGGCTTTGCCTAGCTCAAACTAAAAATTTTTTTAGTCTGAACTAAGCAAAAATTTGAACTTGATTCAAACCTTAGCACAATGTAGCTGTGTTAGTTTGAACTAAAGAAGTTCAAACTAAATGGTTAGTTCGAATTTACTGAGTTTTTTTAGTTTGAACTAACTTTTAGATCAAACTACCTGTGCTTTTTTAGTTCAAACTAAAAAGTTGGTTTGAACTAAAAAGCCTCAGTTATTTCAAACTAACCAGGCACTGTTTAGTTCAGACTAAGCAAGTCCAAACTAAGCTTTTAGATGTAGACATAGCTGAAGAGACCACTTACATTATGGGATTCTATTCATCAGGACTAAGTAAAGATGCTTATATAAAGTAGAAAACCATTATGGATCTAATGCTACAGTTCTACTCAAATGAGTACAGTTAGTCAAAACCACATATTTTCAGGGTCCTTTGCACAACATGATCTATTGCTATATGAGTGATACATTTTATGCTTTACATGGTCTACACATAAACAGATTTGAATTACAGTTGTTATAGGAAATCCATAGCACATTACTTCATGATAGCTGGAGATCACAAATATATTTCCTTCAGAAGTCTTTTTTTTTGGGGGGGGGGGAGGCAGGGAGTTGAATGTAGTACTGCATATGGTGAAGATAATAATTTAATTTACCATGGGACAACACTCTGACACCTCAAAAGGCTCTAAAACATCTAGAAAGGCAGACAAAGAAATGTCTTTTCCTGTTCTGTCCTTTGCAATACAAATATTTTAATGAGATGGAGTTCAGGCTACACAAACATGGGCAGGCATTGGGCAATCCCCAATGTGTGAAATCATACTATATTTGTTTTGTGTTTGACTGATTCCAGCATTTTAAAACACAATTTTAATATGGAGTGAGATTTTTTACAATTATGAAGTGTCAAATTTGCTAAACATTTGAAAAAGATCAGAACAAGGAACTGTAAACTGAATTTGTCATTTAAATAGGATATATGGATGAAGAACAGGAAGCTTAAAACCCAGGAAGATGAGAGGTTTAGCACAAATTTTGTTCCATATATTTAAGCTTCCTTTTGTTGTGTTAAAAGTGCATTGGTTTGCTTTAGCTAAAGCAGTATGTATGTTTGCTTTCTCATCCACTGTTTTTAATTATTGAACTCTCTGGAAACTTGACCATTTGGACTACAATTTTACAGTCTTGGTTACTGCCCAAAGTTATATTTCTTTAGAAAGTTAAATCTTTCCATGTAAAGTTCAGTCATTTTGGAGCACACACAAGTTCCTTAATATTTTTTTAAAATCCAGTTCTAACACCAACACGCACAGGAGTATAAAGTTGAAATGTGGCCTTCATTAAGGACTTTTCTGGTGGAAACTCCTTAACGAATTTGTCCCAGTTAGTAACTGTTGAAAAAAATACGTTCTCTGAAAGCTCAGTGCTTTCTGCCCAGTCTCTCAGTTGAGGTCTGATCCAAAACTCAAGTAAGTCATGTGGAATATTTGGATCAGGCCTTAAATTCTCTAACTGTTCAACTAAAAAGACCACAATATGCAGAATGCATGGCTGACAGAGTGCAACTAGCATAGCTACACAATGAAAACTTTAGGGGAGGTGAACAATTAATGAGAAAAGGATTCCAGAGAAATGGTCTATATAGGACAGGGGCTCTAAAAAGTAAATTACCTAAAGCAGGGCTTGACAAAAGCCTGGCGCCAGATCACCATGGAGACTGGGCTTTATAGCCTAGCTGCTACTGCCACTGCAGAAATGAAGCAGAGGACCACCATCTGGAAACCAAAAACAAAACTGCTGGCACCTAACTAGGAGCCAATTTTGTCAAGTTCTGACCTAAAGTTGTCAGGATGCTCCTGCAGACTTGGTAAGGTGCATGGGCAAGGCATTTCATTAACATTCAGCCACACAGTTCAACCACAGAGTTTCTACTTTTTTTTTTTCTTTTCAAAAAAAGAAAGGAAAAAATGAGAATGATAAAGTTACATAGTTTAACATTCAAAAATCAGAAAACATCAAAGGCTAGTTGTACAATAAACCTTTACGCCGCTCCCTTCTACATAGAGTCTCATTACATAGAATCATAGAATCATAGGGTTGGAAGGGACCCCACGAGGTCATCTAGTCCAACCCCCTGCCAAAAAAAGCAGGACCACTCCCATTAGATCATCCCAGTCAGTGTTTTGTCCAGCTGGGACTTGAACACCTCCAGAGATGGAGATTCCACCACCTCCCTAGGCAACTTATTCCAATGCTTCACCACTCGCCTAGTAAGGAAGTTTTTCCTAATATCCAGCCTGGACCGCCCCAGCTGTAACTTGAAGCCATTGCTTCTCGTTCTGCCCTCTGTTACTACCGAGAACAGTCGAGCTCCCTCCTCCTTGGAGCAACCCTTCAAGTAGTTGAAGGTTGCTATCAAATCCCCCCTCAGTCTTCTCTTCTGCAGGCTAAATAAGTCTAGTTCCTTCAGTCTTTCTTCATAGGGCTTGTGCTCCAGCCCTTTGATCATTTTGGTTGCCCTCCTCTGGACTCTCTCTAATTTGTCCATGTCCTTTTTGTAGTGGGGAGCCCAAAACTGGACACAGTATTCCAGATGTGGCCTCACTAGTGCAGAATAGAGGGGAATGATCACATCCCTTGATCTGCTGGTAACACTTCTTCCGATGCAGCCCAGTATGCCATTGGCCTTTTTGGCAGCAAGAGCACACTGCTGACTCATATCCAGCTTCCCATCCACCATGACTCCCAGGTCCTTTTCTCCAGTGCTGCTATTTAGCTGATCACTCCCCAGCCTGTAGCAGTACATGGGGTTTTTTCGTCCCAAGTGCAGGATTTTACACTTATCCTTGTTGAACCTCATGAGATTCCTCTTGGCCCACTGCTCCAGTTTGTCTAGGTCACCCTGAATCCTGTCTCTGCCCTCTAGGGTGTCTACCGTTCCCCCCAGTTTGGTATCATCTGCAAACTTACTAAGTGTGCAATCTATCCCATCATCCAGATCATTAATGAAAACATTGAACAGAACTGGCCCCAGGACCGACCCCTGGGGCACACCACTTGTTACTGCCTGCCAACTTGACATGGAGCCATTGATTCCTACACGCTGAAACCGTTGTTCTAGCCAGTTTTCTATCCACCTTACAGTCCATGCATCTAACCCATACTTCCTTAATTTGCCAATGAGAATGCTGTGGGAAACCGTATCAAAAGCCTTGCTAAAGTCAAGGTATATCACATCAACGGCTCTTCCCGCATCCACAAATCCAGTCATCTCATCATAGAAGGCGATGAGGTTGGTCAGGCATGATTTACCCTTGGTAAATCCATGCTGACTGTTCCTGATTACTCTACGTTCCTCCAAGTGTTTCAGGATGGATTCTTTGAGAAGCTGCTCCATGATTTTTCCAGGGATTGAGGTGAGGCTGACAGGTCTGTAATTCCCTGGATCCTCCTTTTTGCCTTTCTTGAAGATAGGTACTATATTTGCTTTTTTCCAGTCCTCTGGCACCTCCCCCGTTCGCCACGAGTTTTCAAAGATAATGGCCAACGGTACTGCTATCCCCTCAGCCAGCTCCCTCAGCACCCATGCTGTTCCTCAAATAATATATATTTTACCAACAACTTAAAGGAAAAGTAGTATGACTTTTATTTTGCCTATGCTGAACAAACAATCCATTCAACTGATTTTTCACTCTGTTCTACAGATTAAATAACCGCATGCACAAATAGTGATATTTACTTTTATGTATAGGTGATTTTAGGCCTAGACTTTACAAACAGTTAAGAGTGTGAGCAACAATGGGGCAGAGCCTCAACTGTACAAACCGCCATAGTTCTACTGAAATCAGTGGTGTTGTAACAATTTACACCAATTGAAGATTTGTTCCCAGAATTGTTTGCAGAATGATGACCTAAACTTATTTAACAGTATCTATTCTGCAATTAAGTTAGGTGCAATTTTTAGTGCACACAAATTAGATTTGTAGTTAGCTGCAACTCAGGGATGAAGTACCTGGGGAAGGCTACATCACTGCTTGAAAAAAATTGTTTAGTGTTTGGCTGCTGACTACACACTATAGAGGGTTATATTTTAAAAGTGTCCAAATTATCCTGGACTACTATGGCAAAGAAACCAGTGTACATGTTCTAGAATAAAGATAAATAAGATGTTATATGTTTATTGAATGTTGCAGAGAAATATCATGTATTATTTTGGTAAAGTGCTAATTAATTTTAGACTGTACTGTTATTGATAGGTACAGGGCAAAATTAGATTGCTTGCACATAATTTAAAAATAAAGCTAACTGACATACTAAAAAAAATCAAACCATGCATAGGTTTGGATCCTGTATCAAATCCTACATCTGCCCTATCTTGCAAAGTAGAGACAGTACCCCCCTCAAACTACAGTGGAAGTAGTTTACCATAGCAAAGACTAATAGAGGAGGAAAGACCATTTTTCTTAGCTAGTTAGCACCAAAATATACTGGCAAAAATTTGGTGAATGTTCATGACAAAGCTCTTAGATCACAGGCATAGAGATCTGTGTCATCTTTGGGCCTAAGAGGAGAGAGAGAAATTTCAGATTAACAATAATTCTGTAGGAAGTTGTACCAGTATCTGATAAAGGCTTATAATGGATTTTGTAAGCACGCATGCACAAAAAAATATAAAATAAAAATAAAAAATAAAAAAAAATTATTGGGGCACCACATAATAAAACAGTTAGGCTTAAAATAAAAAAGCTATACATTTTAGAATTTCATTCTGTTCTGAAAAGGTGATTATTTGCTTTAACTATAATTAATAGTTCTTATTATGACCTAGTGTTAAAATACAGTTATTATGCACACCAAAGGTCCTCTGTGTGGATCAGGTCTCCTCTGACTGATGTATTGTTCTCTAGAAATGTTTCGTATAACAGCCATCTACTATTATATACAAACAACTGGAGTAAACCTCAAACAGCTGCTATACATAAAGGTTTTTATTAGTATTTTTATATGAGCAATTATTTTTAGTAGAAATGTAGCTCATGATCGCAAAAGCAAGATTTAATTCTGTACCCTTTTAAGCAGAGAATTTCCTTCAGTACTAACTAAAATAATTACTTGCTTAATGTTTTGTGGAGATTCTTTAGAATTATCATCATCTAAGGCCCTGTGTATATAGGGAGATTGACTCAATAAAATCATTGTAAAGGGCCACATGGATGTTCTTCTGTCAGTTTAAGAGGCTTATTTAGATTTGGCTTAACTCTGTTCCCATTTAGCCTGAGCTAAACTGAAATAAGCTTGGTTTAACCATGGTAAGTGCCACACAACTTTTTCACTGGTTTTGTTAAACTGATTTAAAAATCACACCTTAAATTAAAGCAATGCTACCCTTCTTGTGTGGCTGAACCATAAGTTTGCAGTCTCATGAATCAGCCTTACCTAAACCTAAAAAATACTGTGAACTTGTTACTCTGTGTTTAGCATAGCTTTTTAGGAAGAGACGTTTCCGTGACTTTATTAAAAATATAACTCATTTTTAGAAAAAAAAAAAAAAAAGAACATTCTTCATATGATTCCACTGTAGTCAACTGAGATGCACCAGGGATAAATTTGGGATATGAGAAGTTAAATTATACAAAATGTATTCCATATTATGAAGTCCCATGTTATTTCTTCAGGAATGTTAAAGTGTTACTCTGCTATGCTATGAAAAACAATACATATCAATACATGATATTGGTTCACTCACACCCTGAGTCATGCGAAGATTACAAGCTACAGCAGAAACTCTCGCATGAAGGGCTGTCTGTATGCTGAGACTTATACAGGCTGTTAAAATGCAAACAAGTAATAAGACAGCAAAATAAAGTATTCAAAAATTTCAAAATAAACTCTTTATTTCAAAAGTGTTTTACAATAGCACAGATCCAGTTAATATAAAAATACAAATAGCAAGTTACCAATTTGTCAAAAAGAGGGCTAGTTTACAGAACTGTAAAGTATAAAACTGAAACATTGTGAATGTCCACCAAAATTTTACAAACTTGATGGGATTTTTTAAAATTTAAACTACATTTTCACATTGTCTTCTTTTAGTTCTGCATGTTTTATTACACAAGGTGCTCATAAGATTGCCTACAAAGTGGACATAACAAAAGAAACTTTTAAGAATATAAATATAAAAAAAGTTCCTTAAACTATTCACTAATATTCTCTGCTGCAGAGATAAATATTATAAAAAAGTGCTAATATTTCTATGACAAATAGTAGCAGGATATATTTAAATGTCAAACAAATCAGAGAAAATGTTCAGAATTAAATCTGCAATAATTCGATGACAGTTCCAAGTCACTGGAAGGCTTATATGTCCTACAAACTGATAGTATTTTCACCTCCTAACATTTCACAAGTCTAGTGGACATATTCAAGAGAAATATTAAAAATAGGTATAGATAAATATCCAGATTCTGATTATGAATTATAAACAGAGCTCTTTTTGTTTTGGGCATAACAATACTGGAAGCACACTCTTAAGAAAAAAGAATGAAATATCTGCATTTCCCACCTTTTTCTACTCAGAACCAAAAATATTTTCATTTGTAAGTGTCCTACAAGAAGAAATATTTGTATGTGTAACAATCTATTTGAACAAACCTTAACTATGAAAATGCAGTTTGCATAGACCATTAATTGTTTGTTCGTCTATAGCAGCCTGTGGTGTAGTAATTTATTTTCAATACCAAAAAAATCTTAAAATTCAATATTTACTGAAAGCTTAATAATGCAGATGTTCAGTTTTTCAGAAATCTATAAACGACAATATGATAGGTGCACTACAAGGAGAAGACATAGGAAGCCCTTCTCTCTTGACTCAAGAGCACATTCAAAACAAGGGCCAGCCACAGTTTCTTTAGCTGTGCTAAGCAGCACAGGGAATGGGACAGTCTTCAGGGCTACCTGATCCCAGAGAACATGTCCACAACACCACTGTGTTGACATCTACCAGGGCCCATGATGCAGCAAGTCCCACTGCTCACTGTGATGCCCCCAGTTTCCCCAGTATGCCTTACAAAGGCAAAATGTCTCCAGGCACTGCCACTCAGCCAGCATGCCTCTTCCCCTTGCCCAGTGTGGTTCAGACTCGAGAAAGTCATAAATGAGCCCCTTGGGCCTGATTCTGAGCTTGTGGTTTTATCAATTTAACAATGTAGTTTTTATTATAGTGTCCAATACCATAATAGCAAAGCACTTCCTTACTGAAGTGACACCACCAAAAAATGCTGACAGTGTACAAACACCTGCTTTACCTTAACGTGATATCAGAATCTGACCCTATCTATGCAGAAAGAACAAATGGGAATAGCTACAGCAGTAGCGGTCAAAAATGGATCAAGGTACCCAGTGAAAATATCTGAATTTAACTGGAACATACCACAATCCTGGAGAGGTCAAGGCAGAAGGAATCAGCTCCCTTGTTCAAAAGAATTGTGAAGATGCACTTTTTTTAAGGCTATAGGTTTCAGTGAGAACTCACAGTAGTAAGCACTACTAGTCAGTGTTTGCAGAACCAGACCCTAGGTCAGAACGATGCATTGACTTAGTGAATTTCACATTCCCGTGATCTTTTAGTTTGTCACATTTGCATAAATTGAATTCTTACAGTGGAAAGAACTGTTTTATGGTCAATTCAGTTTAAAGAAATGTGATATCACCCATATGTGATAAGAAGATCAGAATTAACTAGGACCAGCCAGCTACAATGAAGAAAGCTGGAGTCTAGATAGAGAAATTAAACATGTCAGATCAAGATATACAAGCAGTTTACATAAAGGAACTAATAAGCCATAGGTATTGAGGGGAGAAACTAGCAGATGCAAATGTAAATGGGCACTATTATTTCTCACCATCTGAAAATTGTGTAATCACTAGCTGTGTAGAGCTAGAGTCTGTTCTCAATTATACAGAGAAAATTTAGCCTGAGAAAATCTAGATTTACGTGGCATAATCAAGAAAAAAATTTGGCCCACTGAATCCTAAGTGTTTTTTAAAGACATTCTATGGTTGCTTCAGTTTTTAAAGAGAAAGAATGAATTTCGAAGTAACTATTTGAAAAATTCTTCAGTTTTATAAACAGTATCTAAAAAGAACTGATATTTGAGAATAAGGTATTTTGCATGTTTACCTTCTGCACTTGACAGTACTTTCTGTCGAATCTGTCTCACTATTTCTTCTGTCTATCCATTCCCCTTACGTGTGTGCATCTTTCCTACAACAGAGAGGCTATGTCCACACATACAGGGTTAATTTGATTTAAGTTCAATCAAAATAAGTTAATTCAAAATAAAAGCATTAAACTGATTTAACTTAAATTGAATTAAGCAAAAACACCAAATCGAAATAGCAAGTCCGGACATAGGACTTGCTATTTTGATTCAGGAGAGGGGCACCATGGGAGGTGTGGCAACACGGCCCCCTTGCTGGGCCATACCCACCCTCTACAGGAACAGGAAGGCACCCTGGGAAGAAGTGCAAAAGTGTTAAATCGGAATAATGGGTATTTCAAAATAACATGTCCAAACGGTGTTATTTCAAAACAACTGTTTCAATTTAATGGCTATTTTGATTTTTTTAGTAGGTTTTACCATTTCAACATAAGGTTCTTTGTTCTGAAATGACAGGGCTCGTCATTTCGAAGCAACTAAACATCATCCCGGCATGACTTTTTAAAATCAAAACAACAAATTAGAAAATGTATCTGTAGAGCCACAGAAACTGGTAGGCTTAGAATAGGAAGTTAATTTTTGATGCTACCCATTTAAATAACTAATTTTCATTATCTAAACTGAGAAATGGTGTATTTCATGTTTACCTAGCCCTTCAAAACTTTGTTGTAAAACTGATCACTTCAAGTAACATTAACACTGAAAAGAAATACAGGCTTTGTATAAATCATTTCTTCTGTTTGGAATGATAGCGGGTGAAAGCCTGGCTCCTTTTAACTCAATGGCAAAACTCTCATTGACTTAACCCTCGATTTCACTCACTGCCAGTAGTTCATACAGTAAGCACAGGGAATCTCTCTCAAACCAACGGTATTTTTTGAAACCGAAGAAACATTTTCAGTGTGATCACTATACCAAGACCTGTTTTAGATTCCTGCTGCATAATTTTAAATTCACTTTAAAAAAAACAGGCCAAGGTTACTTTCAAACTGTAAACGTTGAAATAAAGATGAAATAGACATTTTGTTTTCAAGAACTCCTGCAAAACTGTTAGGTATGGAAGGCTCTTCAAGTGTTTCAGCACCAAAGTAGTTGAGGGGGAAATATTTAAGGCACTACTTGGCAGTCTTTTCTTTTGGCCAAAAAGTTAAATCAACTGGCAATTTTACCCAAGAAAGATTTTGTATCAGGCCTTTAATTTGACTGCAATCAGCCACCTTAATTTGCACAGTCAAAAAGTGGGTTGGAAAGTAACTAGAATCTCACATACTAAACCATAAAACATTTGTTAGAGTACAGATTTTTTGTTTCTTCTAAAGATTCTTTAAACACAGTGAGTGAACAGTGCAAATACTAGGTTGCTGTGAGAGACTCTTACCTTGTCTTGCTTCAAAGTATACAAAAAAGCTCTCCAGTTTTTAACAGAATAAAAAAGTGAGACACAAAGAGAGAGAAAGATACCAATATTTCATGATGGGAAACAAATCCCGCAGCATTCCATACAGATTTCCAAGCAGTCTGATGATTCGCAACAAGCGTCCATTATGCCGCAATCCATGTCGCATGGGCAGTTACAGTCACCACCTGCTTCATCCCCACAGCAACAGCAGCAGACCTCTGATGTACAGATGCCACAGGAAGCTTGTCCCAGAACAATATTACAGAGGGTGAGAAACTCACAGAACAAGCAAGCCAGGATAGAATGAACACAGCAATCTTCATCAAGATCAGGTTTGTGGTGTACCATGTATTAAAAAAGGAAAAAAAAAAAAAGAAAGAAAGTAAAAGAAAAAGACAAATCAGGATTACATTTTAAGTGCAAATATTTCACATAATAATTACTACAACTGCTCTGCAGTCGGCAAACCTTCCCCCCTCTGTAGTGAAGTTCAATTTTTGTATCTTCCTTTTCACAGTCACATATAACCCAGCCAGCCATCTTAAATCTTGCATCTTAATTTGTTCATCAGTTATGTGACTTTCGCTGCCAGACCTTATGTCCTTTCTCTACTCATCTTTTCATGCTACCCCTGCATACCCTGATACAAATCCCCCCCCACCCCCGTCCAATACAAGAGTCTCTATCACCTCCTATTCAAATCTGTCTTCAAACTCACCTCTTCCATGAGGCCCATAAATTATCAGATAATGAAAGAAATGCCAAGTGACTGCTTCCTTTTGGTCTACATTTGCATCAGTCTTCTAAACTGCAAAGTCACCATATTTTATTTATTGCATCAGCTTAAGTTCCCCCATCTTGAAAGCATCTGACGAAGTGGGATTTTCTCCCATGAAAGCTCATGCAATAAATAAATTTGTTAGTCTTTAGAAGTGCCACCAGACTACTTGTTTATTTTGCTGAACTAGACTACCATGACTACCCCTTTGGAACCATATTTTATATCTGTACTCAGGAGGGTACCAACCACAAAGCTGGCAAATGAACATGTTAGTTTCTTGTTGTTGGGATCAGTGTATGCGGTAAAGGTACAATACAATTTCTGTACTGTTTACTTTTATTGTTAATACTATATTGGTGACCTTTGTTATTCTTAATTTTATAGCTGTGTGGCTAGGTACAAGGGAAGAGATACTAAGAGAAGAAATGAAACTAAGAACTAGACCTCAACTCACATTTCAAGTCAAATCAAGCCCAACTGTTTTGCAAACAGCCTTCATTAAATATAATTTTCTTAGAAAAACAAAATCATAAGAGAAAATTACAATTCATAAAGTTTGTGTTCTTTCTGTTTTTAAGTGAGAGCTGGCCACAGTTACTGATAATTTATGCCTACATTATGTGCTTTTTTCTTAGTGTTTATGAAAGTAGTTATAGCACAGAAGATACCACCACAACATGAGGATTTCACTTTCTCTAAGTTGATATCAAGCTAATCTTATAACCAGACACCTCAACATCCCATGCCTACATCTATATTTTCAAAATGAAGAAAAAAAAAATCTGTTCTGATTATACATGTTCAATTATTCCTCTACGGAATTCTCTTACTAGTCTTTGTATTGGGACAGCTGCCCCATGCTGGCTAGAAGGGGTTAAGCAGACCCTTGAAGCGACAGGTAGTGAGAAAGGGCTGCAAGGTAGCCAATCGGGGCCCAGAAGCCCAGCACAGAAGGAAGCTGGATGAGCAGAGCAGGTCAGTCAGTCCCAAGCGCTTGGCTGCCTAGAGGTAGGAGATCAGCACCCAGGACAGAGCTGTGGTTGTCTGAAGGAGCTCATCATAGCAGATATCCTGACAAAAGAGTGGAAGAGGTAGTGGGGTTATGGGTAAGTGGCCCAGGGAAAGCTGTTGAGAAATTGGGGGAGAGGTGGTGAAAGCCCATCATACACAGAGTAGTGGGCAGGCCCAGGTCCCTCCCTGTCTCCTTTGGACCACTACTGGAATGGTGGTAGACTGTAGTGGCCACTGATCTAATTGCCAGAATGAGGACTACAAAATCCCCTGGAAGGGTAAGGGGAGGGGGCATGGAGTGCGGCTTGGCCAGAGGGCCAAGTCCGGAAGAGGATGCAGTGTCTCCCAACAGTGGTGAGGACTACTGGCAGACCCTCAAGGAAGAATGATGTAGCACAGGCCACGGATGGTGGCGTTGGTTGGCTTGAGCTATTCTCCAGACCAGCGATTCTCAACCTTTTGCAGGTTGCGACACACGTGGCGGCATGCTGCAATCCTACAGGACACACCAGCCCACTTCCCGCAGGCCAAATCCAGCCATTTCCCCAGCTGTCTGCAACATAATTACCACAGTGCAGTGACACAGTAATGTGTCCCAATGCAGTGGTTGAGAACCACTGCTCTGGACTACTGGCAGAAGGCACCAGTCCAGTAATGAGTTCATGTCAGTCTGTTATCATCTTAAATTTAATTAACTTTTAAAGCTAATTAGAAATCAGACTGTTAGAAGGAGAAGCCAACAGTCACATGAGTTTAAGCAATGTCCACATTTGAGCAACTGAATAATTTATTATTATTCTCTATCCCCAGGACAGGAGGTTAAGAGAGAGAAAAAGGTACGTAGAACACAACATGCTAACAAAACATCAACAGAATCAAAATCTAATGATTTTGAGTAGACTGCACAACATTTCACAACTGTTAAACAGATGAAAGCCAAAATACAGAAACACTCATCTTTATCATTGCTTCCTTCTCCAGTGGAGTGTAAATCAGAAACAAACACAGACAAAATATCACACTACACTGATGTATTGGTTTTTAAAGCAAGTGGCTAAACTCACCAGAATCTCTTTTTCAGGTGTCAATGTAGTGGAAGGCCTTCCATGGAACCTGCAAAGCTTTCCATTATGTAGATGTTTACTGAAGCAGACAAATTATGTTGGTCTAAATAAAGCTACTTCACTCTTAGCTAATTATCAAAGGCCAAAGCTATCCATGTATGCTCAATTACACAGAGAAATGATGCACTATTAATTTTGGTGGCTGGTGCTATTATGAGTGTCACTATGTATTTTTTTTCTTTCATCAGTTCTTCACAGCAGCAAAGCAGATGCTTATGCATAAACTGTTTATTCTGATTTAAGCTGCCCTGATAGTATACTTACATTCTCCACTTAGAAGATATTTATTTACATACTATTCATTGTTTCCTGTGAGGTTTAATTCGGCTATACGGACTTCAGAGATTATAAGACAAAAAACAAAACAAAAACAAAAAAAGCATAACACCTGTGTTGTTTTCTTTATCCTTTCAGTGACCTATGACTCATCTGCACGATGAACAAAAATTTTGGGCTCTGTTTCAAGGGCAAAGCTGAAACATTAACGAAACTTTTTTCCATACATGCTATTAGTTTTAAATCAGGACTCTAAACAGCTGTTGGACTACAAGATTGTACAACATGCGATGGGCTGGCTGTTATCACCACACTCACCTAACCTTAGGCTTTTGATAGCTCTCAGTAGCTTCTCCAAAATCTCTGTACTTTCACTGGTACCCCAGGTCCTATAACTAAAGGTGCAACACAAGGGATACAATGTTGAATAAAAGACACAATTAACAGTGGGGTCCCTGTTGTATTATTTTAGAATATATGGGCCAAAGGTATTCACATAGCTAAGTCAGTTTCCAACCTAAAACAAGATTTAGTATTTGATATATAGAGATTTCAGCCTGCTTAGTATCATGGCAAGCATATTTTCTGAAATCTTTTTGGCCTTTTATGAAAGATACCAGAGAAGAAGGAAAAACAGACCATTAAAGCACTTGAACTGTAAAGTACTGAATAAAGTATTCATTTCAGCAACATTCCTTATTCCCTTTCTCTGTAGGTGGGGAGCATTTTTAGAAGGGATCATCTTCTTTTTGATAGCCTCTTAGATGACATTAAGGAGAACTGTTCTTTTGGTGAAAACAAATAGGTAGAACAGGTAGGAGCTGCTGTTGTAAAAAAATCTTATCAATTTCACCAAAATAAGATAAACACAGGCAAAGAAGAGAGGAAAAAACAGCAAGAATAGAAAACAGAGCTTGTGTGTCTGCTGTTGCCTGTCACTTGCAACCTCACTGCTGGAGAAACACAAGCACTGCACATATCTTATCAACCGCTCCAAAACCTTGCAAACTTCTACCACCATCTTACAGAAGTGCTGAAAAATATGCAGTCTTGACTGGCTAATCCAGACTCTTATTAGACACAGGAGAAAAAGAGAAGAATAGGCAACAGAAGAGGCAGGGAAGGAAAAGGACATACAAAGGGAGGCAGAGGGAAGAGGCAAGTAGATCCCTGAAGATCTGCGGATGCGGTAGCAGATAACCACAGACCCAAGGCTGTGGACTGATCCGCAAATGCAGATTATACTTTTCTCTGCCCACAGTGTGATCTATTGCTACACTTGCCGCTATGATCCATTTCAGTAGCACACAGGGGAACAATGAAGTGCTCCAGCCAATCCTAGCTCAGCTCTGATTCTGGTCTGCCAGCCAATCAGTCTCAGTTACAGCAGGCTGTGGCTTGGAGAGCCACCACTCACTGGCAGTCAGCCAGCACGCTGGCCTCTGATTGGCTCATCCCCCATGACTTCCCCCCCACTTCCTTTTCTTGTTTGCAGTTTGCATGCCATACTGCCAATTAGAGATTTCACTGGTGGCCAAGGAAATCTGTTTGACAGCACAATGTATGAACTGCAAACAAGAAAAGGAAAAAGTGGGCAGGACCTATATAGGGAAATGAGCCAATCAAAGACTAAAATGCTGACTCTGAGCCCAAGCTTGGTTGTGGATGAGGTTACAGATACAGAAAAAAACATGGCATGCAGATCACAAACTGGATAGGTATTGTCACTGAGCAGATGCAGAGCGGGTATGGATCCACATTTTTGTATCTGCACAGGGCTCTAGAGACAAGTTTCATATCCAGAGTGGTATTTGGGATTTACCTGAAGCCTATGGAAATGGCAGTGTTGCCTGGCTCTCCTCTCTGCTCCAGGCAGGTCAGGACAATTTCCAGAATCACATTGTCAAAGGTCTGGGCCTCAGAGATGATGGAGTGGCAACCATGATGGTGAAGCTCACTCCAGTAGCCAAATTTTCTCCAGAAATCCCCCCCCCCTTTTTTTATTTTTAAGGATCAACACAGGGAGTGATGGACAGCGTAGCCAATCCCCTCATTACTTAATCCTAGTATTTAAGCCCTAGTTTCTGATCCACCAATTTTGGTTTAGGGATTTTTCACTCTTACACTCTTCTTGTTTACCAGGCATGATAAATCAAGAAAGATCATTGAAAAATCATGGAAGACAAGTGAGGCCCTGGAGGAGTGAAAAAGTGAAAATATAGTACCCATCTACCAAAAAGGAATTACGAGCCAGGAAGGGAATTACAGACTAGTCAGTTTAACCTCTGTACGAGGAAAAATAATAGAACAGATAATTAAGGAGTCGATTTGCAAACATCTAGAAGAGACTAAGGTGCTCAGGGCCAGTCAGTATGAATTTGTCAACAACAAATTAAGTCAGACCAACCTGATAACTTTTTTCTATGATATGGTAACAAGCCTCGTGGATAGAGGAGAAGTGGTAGATATTGTATATCTATACTTTAGTAAGCCATTTGATACAGTCTTGCATCACATTCTTATTAATAAACTGGGGAGGTACAAGCTAGATGGAGCTACTATATGATGGGTGAAAAACTGGTTGGATAACTGCTCCTTGAGAGTGGTTACCAATGGTTCACATTCAGGCTAGAAGGACATAACTAGGGGGGTGCCACAGGGATCTGTCCTGGGTCTGGTTTTGGTCAACATTTTTATCAATGACTTAGATGATGGCATAGAGAGCAAACTTGTAAAGTTTGCAGATGATATCAAGCTGGGAGGGGGATTCCAAGTGTTTTGAAGGATAGGATCACAATTTAAAATGATTTGGATAAACTGGTGAAATGGTCTGAGATAAATAGAATGAAATTCAATAAAGAAAAGTGCCAAGTACTCCACTTGGGGTTGAACAACCCATTGAGCATATATAAAATGGGCAATGACTGCTTAGGAAGAAGTACTGAAGAAAGGGATCTGGGTGTAAAAGTGGATCACAAGCTAAATATGAATCAGCAGTGTAATACAGTTGCAAAAAAAAAAAAAAAGCTAACACCATTCTGGGGTGCATTAACAGGAGCACTGTGAGCAAAACATGAGTTGTAATTCTTCCACTCTACTCTGCACTGATTAGGCCTCAACTTGAGTACTGTGTCCAGTTTTGGTTTCCTCATTTAAAAAAAGAATGTGGAGAAACTGGAAAAAGTCCAGAGAAGGGCAAGAAAATTATTAGAGGTCTGTAACATTTGACGTATGAGTGAAGACTGGAAGAGCTGGGTTTGTTTAATCTAGAAAAAAGGAGACTAACAGGGATATGATAATAGTTTTCAAATACCTAAAGGGCTGTTATGAGGAAGAAGGAGAAAAATTATTCTCTTTAATCACAGATGATAGGACAAGAAACAACAGGCTTAAATTACAGCAAGGGAGGTTCAGCTTAGACATTAGGAAAAAATTCCTAACTGTCAGGTGATTAACCACTGAAATAAGTTGCCTTGGCAGGTTGTGGAATCTCTTAGATTGGAGGTTTTTGAGAGCAGGTTAGACAAACACCTGTTCGGGATGGTTTAACAGCGGTACTTGGTCCTGCCATGAGTGCAGGGAATTTGACAGGATGACCTAACCATGGTACCTTCCAGTTTCTATGATTCTATGATCTTAACACAGTCCTTCAGTTGTATCAATGTGCCTTTTAATTTGGACCAATTCTGTCTGGCTCCTCTTTTGTACCTTTTCTCATCAACATTTATTAACAGAGGTTATTGGGACATCTCATGAGCTTACATTCACTTCTTATAGTTGAGCTCATAATTAGGGTAAATTTGTAGACATAATTATCACAGCATGCCATCCAAGCATGTTATAAAGATAGCATGTTTAAATTTCTTTAAAATGGGAAAATAGAGGAGGCATTCATGTTGGATTTTCTAATGGTGATAATAAACCTTGAGGTCATTAACACAGATCAATCCACTGTGGAAGCCACACCCCTGCCCATCTGCAGTACTGGCAAACATAACATCATT
The DNA here is from genome assembly GCA_007922195.1 of Podocnemis expansa. Classification (NCBI taxonomy): domain Eukaryota; kingdom Metazoa; phylum Chordata; order Testudines; family Podocnemididae; genus Podocnemis; species Podocnemis expansa. The sequence continues at coordinate 18,824,671 of ML682013.1, forward strand.
TTTCAGCTCCAAAACCATAAGTGCCTCTGCCACTTAAGCTAGACGATCTCTCTGTTAGTGGTGGTAGAGTCCCTTATCTTCCTAGCTAGTCAGTCAGTTAAAAATGACATTATGCGTACTGCCAGTATACTACACAGGATAGCGTTGAAAAAGATAAATCTCAGGTTTTTCAATGCTACTTTTCAGACAGTTATGTTCCTACACCTTTTATAAGATTCCTTCACACTTTTTCCCAACTTCCAAATCTAAGTCTTTACAGATTACTTAACTAGAACATCTTGGATAAGCACAAATATTTTTGATGATAGCATTTGAATGAAAGATTGTTTCCAATGGTGTTTATTTCCACTTACATTAAAAACCATAGCAGGTGCTACCAATGAGTCAGACGTGGAACACATTAACCCAACTATCTGGAACATGAGTTTAATTTTAAAATCCCAAAGATGAGCAAAGACTATGGAAAAAAGGATAAAGTCAGGGATCTTGAGATGGACAGTGTCTTTTTGCAACTTTTTAACATCTATGCTTTTCTGTTACAGAGACAGTCTTCCTCCTTACACTGTAATACAAAGTAGAGCTGCTGCACAAAAAACTGTCTACTGCTAAATTCTGGCAGTCAAAGATCTGAACCAAAAGCACTATTCACCTCAGTGACATGTTAACCTCAAAAATCTGATGTTCTGGGGCAGAAAGAACTCATTTTTTAAAACTACAAGTTCCCTAAAAGTGGAGGCTGGAGACAGACGAGCCCACACAGCCATAATAATCTTCTTTAATTCTTCCAGCTTCCCATCAAGAGGTACATAGACCCTTTTGCTATACAGCAGAGGTGCCAAACTCATTCACTGTGGGAGACAACACTGGAGACCAAGACACCTGACGCGGGCAATGTGTCTGCCTAGGCTCCCCAACCCTTTCCCCTGCCACAATCAGAGCAGCATGGCCTCCCCTTTCCTTTTCCCTATTGCACAGGCTCGGACACTCTCCCTGTCCTGTGGGCTCCCCTTCTCCACGCTGGCTCCTAGAACCTCTCCTACTGTGCAGCTCCCATACACCCCTTCCCCTTACCTTACCATGTGGCAGCATGCTATCAGTCTGTCACAATCACAGACACAGGCAGGCTGGGCTCCTGCCTCCCCCCTCCCCGCCCACTCACTGTCAGTCACTCAGCATGCTGGCCTTTGGTTGGGCTCAGTCCCAGCTGGCCTTTGATAGGCTCATTCCCACATGGGCCCCTGCTACTTTTTCCTTTCTTATTTGTGCTTTGTGCAATGTGCTCTCAATCAAATCAGCATGTGGACTGACAATCAAGGTGGGAGGGGATCCCCAGGAGCCCAGCCCAGCCTGCTGGGACTGAGACTCTGAATGATTGGCCGACCACAGCAGAGCTCAGCCAGCATTGGCTAGAGCACTTCCTTTTGCTCCCTTGTGCTTTGACACAGATCATGTGAGTGAGCCAGAAGCACGCCTATCCCTGCTCTGCCAACGGCAGCCTGGCTTTGCTGTATGCTACTGCTGCAGCGAACTCCCAGACACAGTGCAGGTAGCAGCTCCGTGGGCCAGATTAGCACCCTTGGCGGGCCAGATCCAGCCCCTGGGCCTTAAGTCTGACACCCCTGCTATAAACTGAGACATATTTGCTCTAAAACTCTAAAATGGTGCAGCTCTTTTGGTAAACAGTTTTCTCCATTTTTGATCAAGTACAGGGAGGGGCAGACAAGCTTTGAGAGCCAGGGACAAGACAGATCTAGGAAAGAGAAATCTCCTCCCTCTCCCTTCATTAGGTTAAAGGGCTGAAGTATTATATGCTATGCTACACAACACTGTAAAAATGGCAAGAGAACTCTGTAAATAAACTATGTGTTGTTTACTAGCAGAGAGTCTTCAAGTTATCTGGTTGTGCAGAGGAAGGCAGGAGTGGAATAAACACACTGTTACACCATTTCTCTATCACTCTCCTCCCCACATATCTAAAACAAGCTAGCCTGTCTCTCATCATAAAGTTTCACTGCTGCCAAGGGTAAAAAAGCCTTTTCCCATGAAGCATCTTTCACATGGAACACCCTTTCTATACTACATCACCTCAGAACTTTCATTGCTTCTCAAATACATTCTTACAAGATTTCATCCCTCCAGTTTTCCTTCCCTCTTGCAATTATCAGAGTAAACAGGTAAAAGTCTTGCAGCCCTCCACCTGAAGGGGCACAGCTAGTATGAACTGTCCTAGTTCCACTGACATCAATGAAGAGCAAATTTTCACAGCAAAATGTTCTAAAGCAAGCTTTAAAAATTATTAAATGTATTTTTTTAAAAAAAATATTAAAATCTAAATTATTAAAATATTAAAAATTGCAAAACATTGCCAAAAAAGCTTTTGAATAACTACTATACGCTTTCATGGAACTTTTGTAAGCAAAAGACATTTCTAATTTGTTGAGAATATTATTCACAGGAAATTATTCAGGAACAGCTACCATTCCTCCTGATGAAGATATAGAAGACTTACTTCAAAGCTGAATAGCACAGATCCCAACTAGGTTTGGACTTGGGAGCTTTAACTTATTACTTATTTTTGCCAAATGAGAGACCCAGTACATGTCCTACTGGGAGCAAAAGACCCCAAAATGCTGCAAAAATTGTACATGACAGCAAACTATTATTTAAAAACAACCATGTCTTGATTTGAAATATAACTGCTGAAAACAACATACGAACAGATTTTTCTTTATCAACAGTCAGGAAAGTGTTCTGTACCTTAGAGGCTGCATACACACAACACCTTGCTGTAACAAAGATAGCTTGAAAAAAAGTTCTCAGTCATTAGCTACATACAAACAGCAAAGGATCTAACTTATGGCTAAGACTAGCAGGTTAAACTTAACATTCATTAACCAAAGTTATCCAAATTTTAGTTACATGCTTGAGGTAATTTAGTTTTTAAAGTCACAATGATTATTATAAATGGCAGTTACCAGCAAAAGCACTTTTCATCTTCAAATGCTACACATTAACAATTCCTCAGTATTCAAGTTAAAGAATGAAACAAAGCATTTTTTAGCTTAGCTTCCTTTGTACTACTACTTCACACTTCTTTCATTTTAACTGAATAGCTCTATTTAAGCAACCAAATTTCAGACAATCATTACATGACCATCTAACTGCACAAGAGCAGCTAAAGTTGAAATGCAATATGTAAAGGAAAAAAACCACACATGCATGCTTATCTTTGCTTCTTTTGTAATAGTTGACACTAACCTGCCACAAACTGACCCAATAAGCTTTCATACCAGGCAGACAGTCACATATCATAAAAGGTTTTCATGTCTGTCATGGTAAATAAGCTCACTTACAGAATGCTGACCTTGGTCAGCTTTTTAGCTAACTATATTCACAGAGTTCAGACAACTCAAAACAAATCTCCAGGCACTGTGCTGTCACACAGCAAGAATCAAAAAGGGCAAAGCCACAATCAAAGCTGCAGTTGAGGTCCTCAGCAGGGGTCTGCTCAAGGCCCATACAGAGAGATTAACGGAAGTCTCAGCAGGTGTTCTAGGTCTCATGCACATAGGAGAAGCAGACCTGAGGAAAACCAAAAGATGAACACAGAGCACTGTCAGAAGAGACAGGCCACCACCAAAGCAGCACAGCAGTCTGAGACACAAGAGATAATCTGATCTGAAGCCAACTGAGCAAAAGTGAAATGATGGTAGTAATTCTTAAATTAAAGAGGGATATGGCATACATCTTACAGAATAGGATACCCTTACTGCCCTATGCAAATAACCTTTCCCTCTGCTCTGCACGCTACCCTGAAAATATTCATTATCCTTAAGTGAAATAACTAAACTAACATTTAAAAAAACACAGATTGACAAGCCACATACACAGTACAGCTTTCCCTATATTAGGAGGGCCATGTTTAGCAAAATATGCAGCCAGACTTGGAAAAATATATATAAAAATGGAAAACTAGAGAAAATACATATTTTAAGCATTTTAAAAACTGATGACACCCTGTGTCTGATAACACCCTGAAACCCTGTATTTGCCAACATTATATAATTATAATACTTTCTGCATAAAGAATGTCTTGTTTGCGGGTATTATCTAAAAAGTCTTGATCTGCTTAACATTACTACCTCGTTGGACTACACGTGCTAACATATATGTGAAACGGCCAGACCTGCTAACAGCCCATCAAGGAGGATCTGATCTCTCAACCCTGATCCCTGGAGACTATCCAAAGATCAGACAGACACAGTGGCAAGTTCCAAAGTAGTAGCCTTCTTAGTCCATTTCAGCGGTTCTCAACCACTGGGTCAGGACACATTACTGTGTCACCACACATTGGTAAGAGTGTCGCAGAGAGCCAGGAAGATGGCTGTGTTTGAACTTGGGGAAATGGGCTTTTGTTTCCTGCAGGATCATAATCTGACACCAAGTGTGTTGCAACCTGCAAAAAAGCTGAGAACCAGTGGTCTAGACACACAAAAACAAACAAGGAGTCTTGTTACACTTTTTTAAAAAGACAAATGAATTTAAACCTCACGAAATATGATAAATTCATTAATCTTTAAAAATGCTGTAAGACTGTTTGTTTTGAGACACAGTGGGACACTGATAAACCAATGTGGAGCAGCCCCTATATCACATGCATTGACTGTTCCAACAAGTTATCCATAGCTGTAAAAGAAGGAAAATGACATCATTGCAGGTTGTCTCTCTCCTCCAACTCAATGCCTGACAGAATGTCTAGATGTCAAAGAACTTTGGACTGGAGGCAGGAGGGAAAAGCAGACTCTGCCTGTAAACTAAAGACTGGCAGCCTGTATCTACCATCTCTAAGGGTGGGATAATTTTTAGATTCAAATCCTAGTAGTGTGCAGAGTTTAGACTACAGTCTTACATTTATTCCTTTGGTAACTTTTTTAAATCTCTACACTTACCATTTATGAACTTAAAATCTATCTTTTGTAGTTAATAAATCTGTTTTATCTAAAAGAGTGTGGCATTGGTTGAAGTGACTGGGAAATCTGCTCAAGTTACAAAGGCTGATGCATGTCCACTTTCCTTTGATGGACAGGCAAACTGAATATGGTTTCTGACCAATGCAAGACAGTATAATTCTGAGGCAGTGCTGGAGAACTGGCTGTGCTCCTGTATTGCTGGTTTTAGAGTGGCTCGGCAAAGCACTCATAAAAACGCAGTTGGGTATGTCCCCTGATTGTGGATGCTTGTTTAAGTCTAGCTTGCTGACAGCATCACAGAGTGAGAGGCAACCCTGGTAAAGATTCATGCAAAGTTGCTGGCTGTGGTGCCTGGCATGCCATTCAACTAGGTCAGCAGTTCCCTGCCTTTATGGCTGGGGGCCCCTCTGGAACCAAAAAAAGCTTTGCGGCCCCGTGGGCAGAATCTGGCCTGTGCTGCTCTCCTGCTGGGGAGCAGGAGCCACCACAGCTATAGCTCCCTCCCCCTGCCCGTGTAGCCACCGTGGCCCAATCAGGAAGCAGGGGCTGCAGGGGCCATGGTCCTTTGCCCCTGCCTCCCCACCCCGAGTGCTCCCCACCCACCAGCCTGTTCTCCACCCCCCACACTGGTTCCCCATCCCCAACCCCCCAGGCCACCTTTCTTCCACCCCTTACCTGGTCACCAGAGCTGCTGGCACTTGGCCACCCCCAGGCTACTTTCCCTGAGCATGCCCAGGGTAGGAGTTTTAAAAACTCCTTGCCTGGGGGAAGCCCCCTCCTCGCCAGAAGCCTGGGTCTCCCTGGCAATTGGCTTCCAGCCCCAGCACCCAGCCTGTCCGCAGACCCCCTGGAATAACTCTGCAGCCCCCAGGGGTCTGTGGACCACAGGCTGGGAACCACTGGGACTAGGTGATAACAGCACCAGACTAGGTTTTCTGCTTGTCACTAGCAAGGCACTGTGACAGACAGCCCAGGCTGGAGACTTAAGAGGACACAGCATTCCCAGCTTTTGGGCAGCATCACAGGGGACTGTGTCACACTGAAAAAATTTCTTTTCTGGAAAATTAGCTACCTGAAACAGACAGACATATAAGCTTGCACAACAAAAGGAGGCCTTAACCAGTGCCCATAATGTGAGCTCTTGAAACATAATCTGAGGACGAAGAAGAGCCGAATTTTAAGTATTGTGGTGATACTGAAAAGCTTGCCAGTTTAAAATCAGTAAGCATACCTCAGGACATGCAACATTTCATCTACTCTGCTGTTTACATTGCAAACACTACCAAGACATAAGACTTAGCTACTGCAATCCTAAACCCAAACCTAGGAGATCTGAAACATGCTGACCCAATAGTCAGGCAGTGACTCCACAGATTTTGTCAGTCTGCTCATTTGAGAGGGGCCATATACCACAGGACTTCAAGTATATCCTGTCTCCCACCCTTGTCATTCTGTCATGACAGAGGGGAGAGGGATCTGGGCCATCTCTCTCTCCATGAGGTCTCAACCCATGACCCTGAAAGGGTGTTCCAGTGTTCAGACCACTCGTTGGTCCACCCCAAGTTACAAGCCTTCATAAGTCACTTTCTAACAGGCCGTGGCTCCTCTGTTTGGGGCACAATCACAGTCTTTGTCTCCCATCAGACTATACTGATACAGCAATGTTCCCTTCTTCAGGGACTCTTAGATTCCCAGTTCAAAAGCCAGTGGGGAGGAGAGGGAAAGAATAGGGAGCAGATTCCAGAGTGACCTTGCCAGTGCTGTAGTCACTTTTTCTACCCCTCCAGGCATCAACCTCACTTCTTGATGCAGTCTATAACATCACTTCCTCTGACACCACCACCACCCAGGCTACCAAATGTGTTGCAGCTTCTGAGGGGCAGGCCTCCCTGACCCAATACTGTGCCACAAGCCTTTCTCTGATTTAACATAGCATCTGTAACCCCATCACACACCCTTCCACTCAGTTCCAGAGTCACCAGACAGACTTTTGTTGGCAGGCCATCACATCCTGCAACAAAAAGTCTGCATTTTTATTATCTCCGAAAAGTCCATGCAGGACTTTGAAGCAGTGTGGTTGCAAAAATATATACCACCATAGGAGTTAGGAGTTGTGGCTCTTCATAAACTACAATCACTGCGGGGACTGTGTGGTCTGTCACCAGATGGAAAAGGCAAGTCCTATAGTCCTCTTTACCACTATGATCTCCTTCTCAAATCACTGAACAGGCAACTTCCCAATGGAACATCTTTCTGCTATGATGAAGTACAGGATGTTCCTCCTCTTCCCATACTTCTTGTGACAGTACAGCTCTAAAGGCAACATCCCTGCAAAATACATGGCACTGAGAACTTGAGGTGAAACCAAATAGGTTCTTGGGTCAGTCATTCTGTTAATATCTGGAAAGCTTTGCCACTTGCTTCAGTCCAGATTTTCCTTGGTGAAGCAATCTTCCTTGGATATCTGTCAAGAGAGCAGAAACTGTGGCAAAGTTGGAGATGAACCACCTACTGTATTCCATTAGCCCCAGGAAGTGACATACCTGAATCTTTGTAGAGAGGACTGGGCATTGTGATAAGGCCTTCCCCCCAACAATGGAGTAACCACCCTCTTCTCACAATACCCCAGGTAGTTTACTTCACGGATGACCAACTGGTATTTAGTGGAGTTGGCTGTCAGTCTGGCTTCCTGAAGAGGCTATAGGATTACGGTGAGGTGCTCCTTGTGGGCATTCCAGGTCTCACTCTAAAAGACAACGCCACTGAAATAAATGGCTGTGAACTGCCATTTATATCCTGTACCTCTCAACATTACCCAGCATCAAGTATTTTTGTGGTTCTTGCCTCAGCGCCTTCCACATTGTCTTGTGGTATGGGTGCATATTTTCCCAAAATTTTTTGTTTTTGTTCTTTGTCATGGTGGGACATGAAATTAGTCTAACCTGTGCTTTTGGCAAACCCAGATAGGAAGGAAGGAGCCAATCAGTCCATATATCTGTTTCTGTTCAGGTTGCAATTCTTCCCCAACTGGCACCATCCCTGCATGGAAAACCACTGTAGCCCAGGGCTAAGCCCAGGCTCTGAAGGGAATATAGTCATGAGGAGTCCTTTGGTTCTTTTTATGCTTTCAGCAGAATGACATCATATAGTTCAGTGGTTCCCAATCTGTGGTTTGGGGGTCCCCTAGAGATCTGTGGAGTTATTGCAAGAGGTCTGTGAATAAATCCAACACCAGTCACTGCCTGCCATGATTCACGCTGGAGAGGGTTCTTAATCAGGGGTGTCAAACTTATGGCCACCAATGGTGCTGATCCGGTCTGCAGAGCTGCTGCCTGGCCTATGCCTGGATACTCTCTGCAGCAATGAACTGTAAAGACAGGCTCAGGCACAGCAGGGATACACACGCTTCTGACTTACTTACATAATCCAAGTCACAGCACAGGGGAACAAAGGAAGTTCTCCAGCCAATCCCACATCAGTTCTGTTGTGGTCTGCCAATGAATCAGTCTCAGTCACAGCAGACCAGGCTTGCTCCAGAAAGCCACTGCACTGCCCCTCATCAAAACTATTCACTGTCAGTCAGCAGGGACTGCCATAGCCATGGCTCCCAGCCAGCCCCTGCAGGGGAAGGAAGCTGCACCACTGCGGGCTTCAGCAGCCAGCAAACGGGGGCAGCATCCAGCCCTCTGCAGCCCCCACACCTGCTGGGATCCAGCCCCAGCAGAAGCATCGGGGCCACAGCTGTGTTCTGGCCCCAGAGAGAAGCAGCGCCGCAGACCCCCTGGAAGAGGCCCGCGAACTGCTAGGGGTCTGCAGCCCACAGGTTGGGAACCACTGCTACAGAGGTTTCAGGAATTTCCCAGACACAGGTCAGGAGAGAATGTTGATGCTAATGCCACTAAAAAGGGAGAGCAAAACAAACTTTTATGCCTTCTCAAGATTTTATTAAAACCTTCTACCCACTCATCAGTCTGTGGGTGACAGATGGGTGTTCTTAAAGCTTTTGATTTTTAGTAAGCTGCACACCTTCCTCATTCACTGAGGAATAAAACTGGTCTCTTGGTCTGCAATTATTTCTTTAGTGACTCTTATTGAGTGATTACAGTATTTTCATAAGCTCCATGGCAATGATTGCCACCACTTATAGATCAGAAGAATACACCCATGGGTGGCAAGTGGCTAGCCCATGGTCACGAAGGTATATTGGTGACCAGCCACACACTTTTCCAGCAAGCCTAATAAATCGTACCCTTTCAAATGGGATCCTTACCACAAGGATGGGCTTTCCAGGGGCCACAGAAACCTCTCTCATCCACTGACACTCAGGGCATGAAGCGCAGTAATCCGACACCTCCTTATGGACATGGGGACAATAAAAACCTAGGGTCACCTTTTCAAGAAGTTTTCCTGTCAGCATGTCTTTTACAAGCTAATACACAGGCCAGCTTCAATAGTAGTCAATAACAGTCCGTTTGATATTTTAACAAATCTGACAGAATGAATAAATACCAAACAGATACAGTGGGTACCACACGCAGGTACTTTTATCACTATAAAAATCAGAAGCAATGTGCAATATTTTTCCCTTATAACCTGAAATGCCATATTATGAATCTCTGTAAATGTTACCCTAAATGAACACATCCTAGATCAAGGGTAGGAAATAGCCTCCCCACCCCCCACGCTTTACATATTTCATCAAAGAAACAAGATGTGGGCTGTACTGAAGACCTTGCTTGACCTGAGTTGCTTGACTGAGCTACTTGACCACTGGTAAGGTTCCTTCACCCCTGTTTGAAACCTAAGCCTCAGCAGCCTGACTGCTTTTTAAATTTGGCAGAGTCCAAAAGAGTTCTGAATAATCTTGTTGTGGTATGTCAATTTCTGAGCAGCATAGCAAATAGTAACTAGTGGGGGTTTGGCACAATACAGCACATAGCTTATTCATTTGTAGCTGCACACAGATAAAAATGAACAAACACAAAGTTTATACATTTAATGTTAAGGGATGATGTTTCCCACTGCCTGGGGTGAGTTTTCCCACTGCCTATCCCACTCCTAGAAGATGTTTTGTTCCAATTTATCATGGTGAGAACATGAATATTAGTCACTACTAACAATGAAGAATACAGAAAGTGAAGCACATGAAAAAGTCACTTAAGATAAATGAACAGTGTGCCCTTATAGCCTTGCCCAGAAGACTAAGAGTATATTGGACTGCAGTAGAAAGTACAGTTTTGGGCTCCTCACTACACAGCAAGTATATAGATAAATTGGAAAGAGCCCAGCAGAGGGCAACAAAATCGATTGGGGGCTGGAGCACAGAACTTATGAGGAGAGGCTGAGGGGACTACTACGCTTGTTTTGTATGGAGAAGACTGCAAGACTGGGGGGAGAGGGGGGGCTTGATAGCAGCCTTTAACTACCTGAATGGGGAGGGGGAGTGGTGAGGGAGGATGGAGCTAAGCGGTTCTCAGTGGTAGCAGAAGACAGGACAAGAAGCAATGGTCTCAAGTTGCACTGAGGGACATCTAGCTTAGATACTAGGAGAAATAAAACCCTTTTTCAGTACAAGGGTGGTGAAGCATTGGAATGGCTTACCTAGCAATTGTGATGTGAGGTAGTGGAATCTCCATCCTTTAGAGGGCTTGACAGTACCCTGGCTGGGATGATTTATGTGGGGGTTGGTCCTTCTTTTAGTAAGGGGTTGGACTAGATAATCTTCTGAGGTCTCTTCCAACCCTAATCTTCCATGATTCTATGAACAGATGTTATGCAAAAAAGTATAAAAAGTCATCACTCAGACAAAGGAGCACACTGCATTGCCATCTGATTCCAGAGGAGATGCTGTTGACCAGATTACCCAGTAGGGCTCCTGAAGAAAGCTGTTCCTGTATAAGGCCTTCGGAGCGAACACATTAACTCCTTGGGTCTGCTGTAGTTAATTTTTTTGCTTTGTATTGAACTAGTTTTCAAAGAAATCCCTGAACATTAAATTAAACTCTACTGATCTGCAAATTGGGCATACTGTGTCTCACTGGTAACTTATACTGATGATAGCATTTGACCTGCAATAGGCAGTGTCATTCAAATATAGGTCAGTTAGTAAAATCAGCTCTCTTACATAAGTATGTGCTACCTCTCACATACATTTATCATTTTAATGTCTGGGCTAAACACAGTGACTTTTACCTTCAGACTTTTTTCCTCCTGTTTAAAAAAAAAAAAAAAAAAAACACAACACACAAATTTTTAGAAAGAAGGTTACTTTGACATTATTAAAACCAGCACATGAACAACAAAAATGTGTCATATGGCTCTCCACTGCCACCATACTTGATTTCAGCATTCAGGAGACAACAGAATTAGATACATTCTGTGCATGCAGGGGGTGGGGGGATGAAGAGGGACTGAGGCTGATGAATCATGATGTGCTGACACAAAACTTTCAGAAAAAGAGTCATTCTGTGTGAGCTTCTACGCTGTCTCTCTTAGGTTTGGTACAAACCTTGCAACTGAGACAGAGTGGACCTACCATGGTTTTAGGCTGCCATTGTATGTTGCCTCTGATAGGCTGCACAGGACCCTGGAGTAGCTTAGCCTTACAAATGCCTCCCCAGACTACTTGTTGAACCATGTAGTTGCCTGGAAGACTTGCTACACTGCATGCTCTGGCCTTACCTCCCCCAGGTACCCTGCTATCTCTTCCCTGTCTTTTATTTGTCATGGCTTGCAAGGGAGATCCTTTGAAGGCAGACTTATGGCTATCTTCCACAGCGACTGTACCAACAAAAACTTCCCTCAACTAGATGCAACGGTTTAAGGCCCCTGTATACCAGTCTGGTCCTTTTACTTGACACATAATGGCCAGAGAGCAGATGAGGATATTACCCTACACAAGTTTAAGGTTTAAAAGAATTGGGGGGGGGGGGGAATAAGTGCCCTCATTCACTTCTGAATCAAATAAACTGCCATTGTGTTTTGAACACATGGCAACGGGCTACTCTTAATGTTTCGTAAGTACAAATCAAGAATTCTCAAACTTGGGTTCACAGTCACAGAAAGATTTAAGTAGATGCTTGACTACCATCTGTCATTGCCGAAGTCACCTCCCCTTACACTAACAATCCTCTAACATCACTACAGTAACTATGACAATTGCTTTCACAGAGCAGCAACAGAAAATATTTTTAGTTGTCACTATACTAAGTGTTTTGCCTTTACAAAATGGACGAACAACTGCTATTTCATTTCACCTCTCCCTCCTATCAAGTCAATTCCTTCTCCTTTTCACTCTCATACATGTGGCTCTCTGCTGCCTGGTCACTTGTCTTCCACATACATATGCTTTCTTGACACTTAGTTCTCTTCTCTCTTCCTCCCTTCTACACGTTGCTCAGCTTTCTGTTCCTCTTCACCCCCCTACTTCCTGACAGTGATGTAGCCGTCCAATAATTCCAATCTTTCCTGGACCTCCTTCCTTCTACTGAGTAAACACTGTTTTCTCCTTTACCTATTTAGCAACAGCTATATTCCTGCCTAATTACTCCTTCCATGTTCTTTTTACAGGCCTCAAGGTCTTCGCTTTTAAAGAGGACATTACCCACAGCCAACAATTAAGAGAGCCAGCATCATGACAAAACAGACTCCCAAGCAAGTGTTCTGTAGTGTACACCACAATCTGGAAATACAGGGTATAGACAAAAGTAAATACAACATTAAATCCATCCACAAAAAGATTAGCGGAGGACCTTAAAGAATGGGTGACCATGGTTGCAAATGCCCAGTAATGGAGATGACACACAGAAAGAAATACAATGCTGCCAACAATCTGCACAAAAGACAATTTCTTTCAATTAAAAAAAGAAAAGTTAACATTCTTCATTTCAATATGGCATTTTACATTAGTAAAAGCAAATGTGTACGTATTTGGGGGGCAAAAAAGGAAGGGGTGTCAATCCCACATTTAATGGTCACCACATTGACCTACCATTTAACCCATGCACCTTCTTCATCTAGGTAACTTGCTATATTTCCAATGAGAAAGTTTAGTTCTGAGCTATAGCTCAAAAAGTGCTTTTTTAAAGAGAGACAATGTGTTGGCTTACCCTTTCAGAGTTTCTTTTGTGTTTGCAGCAGACAGTCTGGAGTAGAGCAAGATTTCTTCAGGGACAGTACAGATTAATAATGGTTGCAAAGTAAGTAGAGGAATAGTGAGTACACTTATTCCCTTCTACGTCTGGAAGGAAAGTGTTTCTAAATAGCATATCTTTGGCATGTTGGGACAGCTCGGTAGAATACACAATCCAATTTTTTAAAAAACAGCAGATTGTAAAGGTTTCCCGCTATTACTACTGAACTACATGGTCCTATTGTGTTGAATGGGCAGAACAGCAACTTCTAAAACTACATGGCCATATCCTGGCCTACAGCAGTACAAGTTCATTCAGAGGTGGAATGTTTAGAAGAAAGGGCTATGAGATGTTATCTCCTTTAATGGTAGCAGGCAGAAGTGGATGACTGCACAGGCCTACAGGGCTTGTGCCCAGAGGCAAATCACAATGTGGGGCCCCATCTGCCCGGCCAGCAGTGGGAAGGAGAATGGGGTGGGCCAGCCCAGAGGTTGGACTCGGAGCTCCCCACTCCCAGCAATGGCCTGCTGGCGGGGGGGGATCGGGGATCAAGGCCCAACAGTGGAGGAGGATCAGGGGCCCTGAAGCCCTTGATCTGCCACTGGTAGCATGGCAGGATCTCAGCTGAGTACCTCAGGGACCACTAGAAGCAGCGTCAAACTTATGTAGGAAAAGATGTGGTCTCCTGTTAAGTGAGGTAGGGAAAATGTGTTGGCTTCAGCTTTCTAGAGCACCTATGGAGGGCTGGGCCTAGCAGGTGGTAATGCTGATTCTCTTCCAGTGATAAACAAAGCATGCCCAGCAGTATTCCTTCATCCCCTTCCTCCCTAAGCAATGCACCTTGTATTGAATGGGTGACCAATATGGTTCTTCACCCTCCTATGCTGCTCCAAAGCACCATCACATAGTTGCAGGGTTTTGCCACAGATATTAGTTTTGGAAGTGAACTGATGGATTACCTGGCATTAACAAATTAACACAGTCTGAAGCAAATGTCAGCACATCACAAACCTGGCTGCCTACTGATAAACTGCATCTTATACTTTTAAAGAATTATTAAGAAACGAGGGAGGAGAGATTTTACTCCATGTTCTAACTTCTTTCATCCTGTTGTCTTGGCAGTATAGAATTTTACAACGCTCAATCTCTTGCCTTGTGATTTCTGTAGCATGATACTTCTCCTTCCCCACGGCCCATCCCATTACCTTATGATTTAGCATCTTTACTTAATTCCCACAAGAACATGCTGTCTCCAGTTCACTTCCTCCTTGGAAGTCATATGCCTTATGAAAACTATTATTTGGCACTTTCATTAACAACTTATTTTCTGCCATTATTATTTAAATTATCTGCACATTCCTTTCAGTCCATGATTGATAAGTTTTATCCACCTAAAATCAGCTGATGCTTTTCCTCTGCTTTTAGAGCTCCTCGGGCTCCTGGTTCTCTCTCTCTCTCTTCAATGATTTTTCAGTGGGATTCATCCCTGATCTCACTTTGTTTCTGCTGTCTATCCTTGCTAACGTGAAGCCAACATCTTTACCCCTTTCCATTAGCCATTCTCTTCTTAATAAATCATACCAGTCTTCTTCCCCCAGGAATTTCCCCTTCTGCACATTACATCACTCCTGTGCCACTTTTGAACACACTCTTGTCTACTACCGATTACTTCCAGTATTGGAGCTGCTGGCGAAGTCATCCCTGGTAGGTCCCCTTGATCACAGCAACTTTGTTTGGACATGCATCTTGGAGAGAACCTGTGTAAACTAGCTGCATTTCAGAGGGAACAACTATGTTGATTGCAAGCTTCTTCAGCTCTCTGAACAATGATAACTTAATTTTCTAAGGTCTGTGACCTCCTCCAGGTTATCTGCCATGCCAGTGCACACTGTCCTCACATTCCAACAAGCAAGTTTGAAGAAGGCAACTATTGAACCTGAACTTTCAGTATGTATGCCTGAACAGAAAAAAAGACTAATGCTTGCCTTAGGACCTACGTCCCACCTCTCAGTGGTCTGACTAGGCCCAAAGGCTGGGTGACTAAGATATTTTGAAGGCAGCGCTGTTGCAGGAGATGCCAGAGGACAGAAGCAGGCAGCAGTATCAGCCTTCTGATGTTTTCTACATAGCAGATTTGGTTCAGGATTTTGTTTCCTAGTCTTTGTTCAACCAAGAACTAGCTGCGAGACAGCAACAGCAGATGAGTTACTTGTCTGTAGACACAGTTTTTCATTTCAAAAGATATCTGGCATACCCTCCCACTGATCACCCACAATTTATTCACCAAGCACTCAAGTGCATAGCAAATTTCATTGGGTACACGATACCAGAAGCAAAGTCTGACCTGAGAAACATTTCCTAACATTACTTGCCTATACAAAAAATTTCTCTCTTTGTGATGTAATTGTCAATTGATCACAAAAAGGGGTTGGGGGATGTCCACAATGCCATTTCTTAGAAAAGATCCTGCTCACAGTAAGAAAAAGCCTTAGAACCAATGTGCAAAATTTGTGCACACCAATGCTGAGTGTGTGCAATATTAGTTATAGCACTGCAGAGTGTTAACCTACACATCTGTATGTTTAATTATATTTATTGATTTGAATATAGTTACATAGACTTAATATTTAATTAATCATAACCAAAATTAGCCTTCTTAAGAAGTTATGAAGTTTCATAAAAATATGTATGCTTAACAATTTTAAAAACTCTAGATAAATGATTTTTTCTTAAGGGGTGAAATGGACCCACAATGCAGAATAAACCAAGTTACAGAAAAATAACGTTTTCCACAGATGAGCATGGACTACTTGATACCCCCATACAGTTTAATTATAACACAGTAAAGTTATGCTGTACTCAAACTGAAAATAATTTAACTTGAGCAACAATTCCGGCAACTGTCTTAGTGCATATTCAGAAAGAATATAAATTTTTCCACCTCCAAAAACCATAGTATTAAACACCATATTAAAAGTAACCAATTTTAGCCATTGGATAATTCTGTATCTAGAGATCATACATGACAGTGTACTTTATGTGACAATACAGGGAATATACTGTATTTTTAATTTACAGGAAACCAGTAAAACATTAGGTCAATTTATGAATGAGGACATGAAGTGAAGCAACAACTGTTTTAAGCAGAATCACTCAATGAAAACAGTACCCATCCAATAAAAGTTCCATAATTTACACACACACACACACACACACACACACGACATGTTTTCACATATATACGCCCACTTTATCCTTTAAACCCTTTATGCTTTAAACCCCGTCACATAGAACTTGCCTCATTTGCTTGAGCCCAAAGTAATCTGGGAGATCCCTACAAATAAGATGAGTAAACTAAGCCCTGTCTCTCCCCCTCTCCAAACCATTCACCACTCAAAGCCCACTGAATAGATCCAACAGAGGGGTTCTCCTGCTTGCCCATTGCTCCCTCTCAGGGAAGTAAACACTGAAAACAAAGATGCGGGCCTGATTTCCCCATGGACAGGCTCCCTGGTGCCTTCCCACACAGTGCTGTTCAGTGCCACCCCTACACAGGTCTTTGTGCAGAATACATAATCTGGCTATCACTTAGCATCATTTCTAAATATGCACAGCATAGTATGTGTTACAACTGAAACTTGCTATGCTCTATGTCAGGGGTGGCCAAACATACTCTTCCGTAGGCTCAGAGAGTCAAACTTCTGAAGTCTGAGCATCAAGGTATGCTTACTGGGCTTTATGGCTTCAACTCTGTGGCAGGGCTTTTGCAACTGTCGTGTGTGGCATGCCTGCTGAAGCCCCGAGCTCCCAGCAGGCACCTTCACAGGCAGAAGCCCCGAGAACACCCCTTACCCTTGGCAGGTGTATCCCATGGGGCAAAAGCTCTGCGCCCTGGCAGCTGTCTCTTGCCCCACCGCAGGGCTCAAGCCCCACACTCCCCACCCACATCTGATAGGCAGAAAAGAGGGGGAGTACACGGGGCTCTGGTGGATGCGTGCACAAGGGGCTCTGTAAGCTGCACTTTCACTGTGAAAGAGTCATACATAGGTCCTGAGACACAATCTGGCCACCGCTGCGCTATGTACGATGTATTGAGGGGTCTATGCTGAACTAAAAGCAACAAATCTACAGGAAACCTTAGGTCCTACAGGGAGCAAAATGAGTGGACAGAAAACAAGACTCAATTTATACACAAATCTGAAGGATTTATTTTGCTTTATAATTGATTTTGAAGAGTATTAAGTTAAGGAGAGGCTGTAACTGCATATAAGACACTCGTCACAGGCAACACTTCATAAGAGATTTCAGAGCCTGCACTGGATTTGCCTAGTGTGAATTATTATTATTATTATTTTTTTTAAAGTATTGCTTATGGAAAAAAATTCTGCCAATTTTATTTTGGCAGTTTCTACTCTGTTGAATGTCTAACGGAGAACAAGAAATTCCTGGTTATGTTCTCAACTATACCACTGACTTGGATAGTTCACTTACAACCATCCAATTTCTTTTTTTCTCACCCGCCCCTCACAGATTTTGAGGCATGCTGAACTGGTTTTCAGATTAGATAAGTGCATTCACAATCACAGTTAGGTCATGGAGTCTCAACTACTTTGCATCTCTGAGAAACAACCAGGAGGTGTCTCATTACACAACAAAAAACCGACACATAGCCTCAGGTACAGATGTCTGAAAATTCTGGCCTTAATATCTGCACCTCAAGTTTTACCATCTCTAAGAAACAGATGTCACCTATCTGCAACGCATCACAGACTACTGATTAATGTTTGCATAGCACTCTGAAATTTGTATATTACCGGCAATATTCATATTGGAAAAGTGAATTTCTGAAAGCAGTGCAAATTTTCACTTGACTCAAGTTATGTGAACTGTCATTTTTGCAATGATCAGTCTTCCTCTGTGTCTGTAAGTGGTGAGTCAGATTCTTCTCTGGGCCAGATTCTTCTGCTGCACTGATGTAAATCTTGGAATAAATGTGTTGACTTTCAAATAGAAGTTATTCTTAATTATAAAGCACTGGCAAATTCACGGAAAACTTCCTGTTAGTGCCTTATGACACTGCCTCGCCTTTGACCCACAGTTACCACCTCCAGGGCTAAAAAAAATAATTCAGTATCCAACCTCACTCAATCTTTGCTGAGACTGTCAATAAGCATAGTGGTTACAACTTGGTTTTTAGCCCCATGATATTAAATCCTGAATGAGAATTTATAGGTACACCTGCAGACAGCTCTTAGCCATCAGTTTTCCCACAAACAGGTCACAATTACTTTTTGCCAAAAAAATGACTCTCTTAAACAGCAGTTACAGTTCCACAAAGTCGCACTGTTCACTTTTCCTTACCCACCAACAGGAACATCAGTTTTTAGGAATACTAATATGTTCTTTCAAGTGTCTGAATTTTCTAAACTTGGCAAGGAACATTCCATGAGCCATGTGAATAAGGTAGATTTTGTGTTTTTTTGACACTGAATAAAGAGACAATGTATGAGAAAAATAGTAGGCAGTGATGTAAAATGAATTTAAAATGAAATATAGTAGAGAGTTCTAGTAAAGCACAAGATGGTGGCAGTAAATTTGAAAAGAATGAGTGGCTACCCAAAGGATAATAAGACTTAGTTGAAAATATCATATGAAAATAAAAACACAGTAACCAGGATGAGTCTCACAACAACATGAATGACTCTACCCCCAAAGTAATTACGCACGTCCCCTCAAAAGAAACAGCAACTGAAGTCAATGAAAGAGTCACTCCATCCAATGTAACAGGCTTTGATTAGGCCTAATATGCAGATATCTTCTGATTCCTTGCCTCCTTTATCCTTATCCTACAGCCTCTTTTCCCATCCAGATTGAGATTCTTCCATCATTTTTCTGGGGGGGAAAAAAAAACAACTACTTCCCATTCCCTGTCCCTAAGATTCCATATTTCTACCTGTGCTTTTAGATCGCTGAAGTCAGTTCCACCTTCCTCCCTGCAACGGTTCATGAAAGCCTGCTTCAGCATTTACAGAATTAAGAACGCTTCTAGCACAGCTCCTTTTGCAACCAGGAGGAGCAAAGCTTTCTGAGTATATTAATGCTAATGAGAAGGCACTAGCTGAAAATGGGCTCAGGAACTCTGGGGCCATTACTGTAATTGTGGACAGGAAAAAATAAACACAGCTAAATATAAGGAAAAATTTTTACTTTTATTCATTTAAGCTTTGCATAGGGAAGAGAGGATAAGAAGCAATTTTTCCATGAAAATTACTTACAGACTAAATATAGTATAATGCATGATAATCAAAAGAACACCAGTCTTATTTTAAGTTCTGATGTTCAGACCACACGGGAACTCAGGAAATCTGCTAACAGCACATTTTTAGCAACAAATCTTGCCCTGGGAGAACCTGCCATTATAGGAATTAAATGTTTACCAATCCCCCAAATCTCTGCTTTTACTCTATTTGTGGTGTATTTGTGAGGATGTTGCCAATTTAGAATTGCAACTATTCAGTCAGAAAATATTATCTGACTGTGGTAGAGAAATGTTTGAACACAGGAAATCTATTGCTTCAATTTCATTCAAATACTTGATATTTTCCTTTGGGGAAGTAACTTGTGTTTTATCATAATGATATCTGCTTCTGGAACACGAGTCATGTTCTTCAATTATTTTAGCCGACTGTTTAATTATGAGAGAAAATGGGGTTTGGTTAGTCTCCGTTTGGGTTGGTGCAGGGTTTTTTGTTTTTGTTTATTTGTTTTCTTATTATAATAAGAATTTCAGCTTACCTTCAGGAGATGAACCTGGCTTTTGAGAATATGCAGAACTTATTTTACTCTTCTTGCTGCTATCACTGTTGACAGACAAGCTGGACTGAATTTTTCTGTGCATTTTTTGTGAAACAGGAGATGAAAATTTTCTATTATCTGAAGCTATACATTTGACCCCGTTGTGAATTCCATTTCCATTACTCAGACCTGCATGACCATTTTGTATCTTGCCAGTTTCTTCCTCATTCTTTTCCAATGCTGAAGTATTTGGCTGAGGCAAACGTTGAGGTTGTGCTTTAAATGAAAAAGAGAAAGAGTTAATATAATTGTCAACTGGTATCTGAACAGACTGAGATCCAACTGGGAACAAAACTTTTTATTGCCATTATTCAGAGACCACAGAAGGTAGAGGAGTATAAGTTAAATTGGGGTGGGGGGAATAGAACAAAATAAAAAAACCTCTAAATTAAAAATAATGGAGGTCAGTGCAATTTAACCATTTGTACAATGCCATAAATACATTACCGCTACAAAGTCACAGAACCAGACATGGCCCTGAAGAGTTGACAACTGAGCATGAGTTAGAGAGAAAGATCAGGAAGGAGAAGAAAGAAAGATATAAAAACATGCGGAGATGGTGGAAGAAGAAGAAGAGAGGAGAAGAAGTCACTGAAGAAAGTGAAGGAAGATACTGGAAATGGGAGAAAAGGAGTTAATGTGGTAACAACAAAAAGAGAGAACAGGAAGGGAAGGATGACAGGGGAATAAAAGCGTGGAAGCATGACAATACCGATGTGAAATGGGAGGAAGGCAGTGCAGATAGCATGGTAGAAGAAAACCCAGATGACAAGGAAACTGCAGCCAAGCAAACAGCAAAAACTATTCCTCAGCTATTCAGGAAAAGGAGAATCTTACCACAGAGCTAAGCACCAAGATTCTGAACTTAACCCTGCAACAGCCACCCATTTGGGGAAGGACTAGGACACAGGCTTTGGCGAAAGTGCCTTTGGTTCAACTGACAGGTGTGATACTTTCAAAAGCAATGTGTTAATTTCTATAGACAGCCAACAACCCATTCAAAAAAATATATCTTGCACCTCCCCAGTGCAGTCATTTAAAAATATTTATAAAGGATCAATTTGAATGCTAATCTCTATGAAATTAAAGGGTCAAAAGAACAGTTGCCAAACTGTGCGCAGGACATATTAACACACGTTTTCAATGCTGTGGTTAAAAGTACACAAATACCTCAGTTATAAATTCCAATTAATAGGGGTTTAATTACCACCTACTGAAATTTCTCCCTGATCTAAAACTTGACATACAAGATCTCAAAGCAGAAAGGAGTATTACTGGATAATATCCATCTCAAGGATTTTCAAGTTTATATCTAGGGAAAAGAGTAAGTAGAGTTTTTAAATATGCTTTTTATGCTCTTTAATTTTAAAAAAAGGGTTTGTTTTTGCAAATGGAAATATTAGTCTCCAATTTGGACTATTTATCTTTAAAAAAATGTACATGGAGTTTTGAAATGGGTTACGTCATATTATACTGACATAATGAGATTTGATCACATACAAAAAACACCACAAATGCCCATACAGGAGCACTGCAGAATCTAAAATGACCCCTAATACTGAGTAACAAACAGTCAAACACATTCATTTTTTCTAGTACAGGTCATCTAGATGAATGCTGACCCCTAAACCAGTGTTTCTCAATCAGAACTATACAGAGATCTTCCCGTGGATATATCAACTCGTCTAGGTATTTGATTAGGTTTCCAACAGGTTACATAAAAAACACTAGCTATGTAAGTAAGGACTAAAATTTCATACAGACCAAGTGAGAAAGGAAGCAATTTTTCAGTAATGTCATACTTTGTAAGCAAATAGTTTTTAAATGAGGAAAAACTTGGGATACACAAGACAAATCAGACGCCTGAAGGGGGTACAGTAGTCTGGAAAAGTTGAGATATACTACTCTAAACTACTGAGTCTGACTCAGTCTTCTCCAGGATTGCAGATCTCTCTCAGGCACTAAAACCATCACTGTGTATTTAAGAAATCCCAGCAACAGATTTATAATACTAAAGCAGTTTATCAGGTATCTTTTTTATTAAAATTTCACCTAATTGCAATTACATTAAAATGTAAAGATTGAAATAAGGGACTCTCTCTAATGTGCCTCTGAGTGAGATACTGTTTTCCTCTACAATAATTCCAAATGAACATAGTGGTGGAAAATGATTGCTGCTGTAACAGCACAATAAAAGAAGGTGGGGTTCCCCCCATTTCTTGACAAATAAATTTTTCATTTTTCAGAATGTTTCTATCAATGTCAGACACATGCTTTTCTCACTATGCTGACTCAAAATCAAAGCTTCGATGACAGAAAACACTGGAATTCTTCCTATTGCTTAATTGCATGCCCTTTCCTCATTCTTTAGAGCCTGCTTTTAGCATGATTTCCTGCTTTTAGCAGGGGTTGAACTAGATGATCTCATGAGGTCCCTGGCAGGCCTATGATTCAGATGCTAAAATACTAGTTGGATGACTAATACCACTAAGACAAAGTAGACAAAAAATGTAGATGATGAAAGGCACACATATGAACACAGTGGGGAGATCCAGGGACCCTCCTGAGTAAGAAAGCCCAATCTTATTCAGGAGAAGGATAAGAAACAGTAGATCACTTGTGGTAACTGGTGTTCTTTGAGATGTGTCCCCCTATGCATGCTCCACATCAGGTGCAGGTGTGTCCTCACGCTGTGCATCAGAGGTTTTTCAGCAGTTGTCCTCGTGGTCATGCGCGCACAGAATGCTGGCTTGCAACAGCCCCGGTGCAGCTTTGGCATGTGTGTGACCCCTGACCATTAGTTCATATTCTACCATAGAGAATCTATATAGAAACTCCGAAGTAGAGAAGAAGGAGCACAGGGACCCGCATCTCAAAGAACACCAGTTACTATAGGTGAGAAACCGCTGCTTCTTCCTCAAGTGATATCCCCTTGGCACTCCACATCCGTTGACTACATTGCAGTTATCCATCATAGGTGACAGGACTTCAGTTTACAGAGGGTAGTATTGCTCTTCCCACATTTGCATCATTTGCATATGCATTATTTATGGTGTAATATGTGGTAAAGATATGTAGTGATGACCAAGTAGTGGCCTTGCATATATCTATAAAGGCTATATATATTTTAAGATGGCAATTGGAGTGGATACTGCTCTTGTGGAATGGGTCTTAACTCCCTAGGGAGGCTTTTGACTGTTAAGGTCACAGCAGGTATGTATGCAGTCCTTTATCCATTTTGATAGTCTCTGATTCAATATGGGCTTGTCTTAAGAGCATTCTGTGTTGGATATGAATAGTTTGTTTGATTTCCTAAAGGGTTTTCTTCTGTCTAGGTAGAAGGATAAGACAAATCTGATGTCCAACATGTGCAGTTTCAGATAAAAGGTAGGAAGACGTTTGGGTTCACCGATACGGAAATGTGATACTATCTTTGGGAGGAATCTGGGGTGGTGTTTTAGAATGACCTTGTCCTTGTAAAAGGTGGTATATGGTAGATCCACCAAAATGGCATTGATCCCTCCTAGTTGAGGTGATTGCCATGAGGAAGGGTGCTTTCATGGACATACAGCATAACGAACATGCTACTAATGGTTCAAATGGGTATTTCATTATCATTCATAGTACAAGCTTTAGGTCCCATGGAATGTGTGCTAGATAGAGCCTCTGTAGTCCTGTTAGGAGTCTTTTTACCTTAAGGTGATTGAAGAGGGATGACTCATTGACTGGATCATGGAAGGTACAACTTGATGCAAGGTGCACCTTAACTGAGCTAACTGATAAACTTGATTGTTTCCATTCTAATACGTATTCAAGGGTGTCCAGAACTTAAGAGGATGTTAGTGAGATGCCTCTACTGGAGCACCATATTTCCAATCTCTTCCATTTCTGCAGGTAAGTTCTTCTAGTGGAAGGTTCTCTGCCATTTAATAGAACATATCAAACTCCCTGTGAGAATTCTAATTCTGTCCGGTGGAACCAGTAAAAGTACTATGCTGTCAGATACAGTTTGTGTACTTCTGGGTGACAAAAGTGACCTTAATTCTTTGTCAATAGATCTTGTTTTAGGCAAAGAATTAACGGTTCATGAGCCAAAAGGTGGAGAAGATTGAAAAACCAAGGTTGTCTCAGTCAGAAGAGGGCTATGAGGATTATACGAGCCTGCTCCGATTTTATTTTTTGAATTACCTTGGGACTTACAGGGATTGGTGAAAAGGCATATAACAGGTCCTGTGTCCAATTGGGAAGAAAGGTGTTACCCAATCATTTTAGTTGTACCCCTGCTCTTGAGCAAAATTTGTGGCATTTCCTGTTTTTGTGGGTGGCAAATAGGTTGATTAGTGGTATACCCCACAGAGAAGATTTTGTTTAGTCGTTGTTGATTTGCCTCTTGTGACTGTGGGGAAAGTATCTGCTCAGTGTTTCCATGGTTGTGTTTTGAGTGCCTAACAGATAGGCTGCTGTTACTTGGATCGAATGATGTATGCACCAATTCCATAGTTTGAGCATTGGCCCACAGGGATTGCGATCGAGCTCCTCCCTGTCAGTTTATATAAAACATGCATGCCACATTGTCTGTCATTATTTTTATTGTTTGACCTCTTATGATTGGTAGGAAATGTTGGCATGCATTTCTCACTACTCTTATTTCTAGGATGCTGATATGAAGGGCAGATTCCATAGCTGACAATCTGCCCTGTGAGGTGTGTTTGGCAAGGTGTGCTCCCCATTTGAGTAACGACGCATCCATGGCAATCATGATGGTGGATTGTGGTTGTATAAAAGGTATACTACACATAACAATTGGTTTCTAGAGTCCACTAGTGCAGGGAGTCTATAGTGCTGGATAAGATCAGTAGTCTTCTGTTGATGCTATGTTTGTTTGGTTTGTAAATAGTGGAGAGCAAAGACTGGAGAGCTCTCATGTGTAATCCAGCATGTTGTACGGCTGATGTAGTTGCTGCCCTGTGATCAAGGAGCTGAAGGATAGCTCATGCTGATATGCATGGTGCAATCTTTAGCATGAAGATTAGCTACTGTAATGCTGTGAATCAAGGTCTGATTACTGAGGCTCCAGCAATTATTGGAACATAGATGTGCTCCAATGAAGTTGAGTTCTTGTGTGAGGTGCAGGGTAGATTTTTCAGTATTTACTTGGAATCCTAGTTGATGGAGTAAATTGATGGTTAGTTATGTTGCTGTTGTGGGGATGTGTTTCAAATGTGCTGTGATAAGACAATCAATGAGATATGGGAATATAGTGATTCCCCTCATGCACAGAAATGCTGTGACTATAGATAGTATTTTTGAGAAGTGTTGGTGCAGGGTCATTCGTCAGTACCAGTTGGGGCACCACTGTGGCATGGGTATCAGTACCATTGCATCGTGGTCATACCCTTTATGCACTGTGGGTTTTTTCGGTGTTGGGCAGTTGGAGGACCACTTAGACTGAGAGCTTGACTCCTCAAAAGGTCATTTCGAGTCCTTGGTTTGTCCAGCACAGTTTTACCTGAGGAACCTGCTGCCTCATGGGTACTGCCTCCTGAGGATTTTTAGTTCAGTGAATGTCTCCTCTTTCATCTAGTAGATTGAATTGGTGATGATGCTCTTCTGTTGTGATCCTGAGGTGTATTTTTGTTGTTCAGGACCTGGGTCAGAGGACAGTCTCAGGGACTTCACCATGAGGAAGTGTTTTAACCTCAGCTCCCTGTATTTTCTTGCCCTTGCATTCAAATCAATGCAGCAGCTGCATTTCTGTGGAATGTGCGTTGCACAGGCAGCAGACACACTGAAAGTGTCTGTCTGAGGTGAACATAGTGTCATTACAAGCCACATACCTCTTAAAAGGGGCAGAGCTTGGCCTTTTTTTTTTTTTGGTGGTGGTGGTGGTGGTAATTCAAGAGAAAAACACCGAGAAAGAAGAGTATCTAGCAGAGATCTATAAGTGACTAAGTAACTACGTAATATCGTGAAGAAAAAGAAAAAAATTAAGGTTGAGGAGGAATAAAGAAGTAAAAACTAACAAAAACTGACTAAACTGAACTAATTTTCTATCTGTATTGAAGTCTGAGGACAAAAAAAGAAGTTAACAGCTGTAATGCTCCATCTATAGACAAGGGCAGCTGAAAAGGAACTAATGGGTGAGGGTCGCATGCACACAAACTGTGCCAGGGCCACTGCGAGCCAACATTCTGTGCATGCACAACCATGTGGACAACTGTTAAAAGACCTCTGATCCACGGCATGGGGACACACCAACACCTGATGTGGAGCACCACAGGGACAGCACTTGAAGAACAAGGCTTTGTCCCTACGCCCACCCATTGTTTATCAGCCTTCACTTAGTATAGGGGGCTCATATGAAGTCCTTATCACGTTCACTGCTGTAAGGGAGGAGGTATGCATTGTTCTAGCCATTTTGATCCCAGGATATTAGAAAGACAAGGTGGATGAGGTAATGTCTTTTACTGGACCAGCTTCTGTTGGTGAAAGAGAAGCTATTGAACTTACAGAGAGCTTTTCTTCAAGTAAAAGAGGAGTTTATTTCTAACAGGAGAGGAAAAACAAAATCTGTGGAGCTGGCAGGCCTTCATTACTCCTCTACATGTTACTAGCCTCTTGTGGTGTCCCAGCTAAGAGGAGGTGTGGGTGGGAAAGACAAAGCTCTTCTGCTGATCACCCTGCCTTTATTAATTGGATACTTCTCCCCTGCTTCAAAGCTTGCCAAGTGCAGCAGAGTGAAACTGACCTGATTACTGACCATTTCACTTTTGTCTGCAGATTTGGAATAGCAATACTGAAATTTACTAGTGTTCTGAAGTTTGGCAGATGTAGGGAAACAAGCACAGGAACTTGGGCTGTCTTCTCTGCAGACTCTGGAATTCAACACTGTCATTATAACATTCTGCTAACACTGGAAACTTGTAGGGAACAATCTTCATAAATTTTGGCTACCTAAACAATAAAATTATACACATGTATGACTAAGTTCATCCAATGGTCTCAAAGCACTTCCCAATGGATATTAGTATAATTTTACAAACGGGAAACCAATGTACAAATGTTAAGTGGCTTGCCCAAGGTCACAGCAAATCATTAGTGAAGTCAGAAACAGAATTCTTGCTGTTCAATTTCCAGATGTTCTAATCATTATGTCCTAACAACTCTTTCCCATCACTGAAGCAGTGGTTCTCAACCACTGTGTTGGGACATATTGCTATGTTGCCACATAGCAGTAAGTGTGTCATTGAGGGTCAGGTGAGGGGCTGGATCTGGCCTGGAGTGAGTTGGGCTGGTGTGTCCTATAGGGTCACACGTGCTGATAAGCATGTCATGATCCACAAAAGGTTGAGAATCACTGCTCTAATGTATAAAAAGGAAAACTGAAATAATCCTTACTAGATCTTGGAGGAAACTAAAATGGCTTTGCCCACTAAAATTTATGCTAGTATTTCACTTCAGATGCAAAGATCCCAAGTGCAATAGCAGCACCCATAAATAACCTGCAGTTGCTGGGGAGTGGGTAACCTTCCTCAAAAGATTAAAAGAAGAAACTATAGTAAGAATTCTGTGTGTCTAGACACAAAGTTACTAAAATTGACAGTGATGACCTTTTCCAAGCCAGCTAAATTGGTGATTGTAGCTTAACAATTGTTTGTGAATGTTTGTTGGAGCTTTATTACCATACACTAACTTGACAAATTACCCAATCTTCAAAATTATGTCCATTTCTGTTAATTAGTGAGTGAATGGGAAGTTGCGGGGAAAATAAGCTATACTTAGTTATTTGTTTTAGCTTCATCTCATTACTACTACTACTACTACTACTACAGGTTTTTTTTTTTGTTTTTTTTAAAGTAATTCTGTTCCCAAAGTATTCTTACTTCAGCCTTTTAGCATTAACATACAATTTTTTAGCTGACTGGCTTTACAATATTCACATAGGATATGTAGGTCAAAACTGAATAGAACCCCCAAATGTATTAGTTATCTCAATTTAAATTTATTTTAACTTTATTGATAATTTTTCACAAGGGAGCCTTGAATCTTATGGTTAAAATACACTTGAAACCAATTAGGAACCATATGACTGCACTCTAGCATAAAGAACAAAAGCATTTGACAGTTCTAAGATTAAGCCACAATCATCTGGTTTAAAACAGAAATATTTTTACCTTATTTTTTAAAGGTTGTGTATATCTTAAAAAAAGAATATGGGAAATGACACAATGCTTCTTAAAACACGGTGATACCCAGGGACCCTCACTCTCCCTTTAATGATCCAGTGCTCTCATTCAGCTGTCTTTCTTTTTTCAAATCTTTACATATGTGACAGCTCTCAAAAGTAGACCATAGACCATCTGGCATTTTCAGAGGTGTAACTTGTGCAAATTCAGCTCTACTGGGAACACAATGCTATCTTCTGCCTGCGTTATAAAAGATACAATAGAATGTAGAACTTATGAGTTGTTTTGAATTATTCATTTTTTGCCTGTATATTCAAGAAATTTTACAAACTCTGCATTTTGTACTACATAATCACATGCGTTAAAGGTACAAAGAAACTTTTTGACACCTCTTTTCTACAGAAAGATGGCATTTTGTTTGATATGTGAACATTCAGTGTCTGTTATATCATTCTAAACAGGCCGTGTGCTGCTACAAAGGACCTCATTTTATACTCTCTGTATGAGCAAAATTTTATTCTTGATATTCAGTAACTAATGCAATACACATCAAAATTTCAAATATCAGGTGTATGAACATTCAGTATCTTAAAACCTGGATAGTACTGGTCACCTATTTTATGTAAAAAACATTTTTAAATACATTCTTTCCTTGCACAACACAGAAATATTTTCATTTTAAATATCCACAATGAAAAGATTCAACTGTCCTAAGAAACACTGTAATTTTCAAGTTAAAATGTTTTCAATCTGCAGCCAAACCAGTAAATTTAGATCAATATTTTATGCCGTGCTAGCACTAGTGAATTTTCAATAAGAATGATAAATATTGGATTAATGATTCAATAGAGTGAATCTCTTGATAGAAAACTAGCAGATAATATAGCTAGTAATAACTATACATGAATCTGTTGCCTGTGGAAAAGCAATAAAAAAAAAGCAATATATTGCTATAACATATAATCTATTAACATGTTTCACTGGTGCCCTGTCATGAGCCTTTTTACAAAGTGGGCCTTAACACAGTAACTTCTGCAGTCATTTAACCATCTATCTATAATAATTTATTTGTAAGGTATGTAAATGGTGAAAAATTATTCTAGTATTTTAACATTTACTATGTTTTTGATAATTTTGAAGGGATGATGTGTATTCTTGTTCAGATTTCAAATGCAAGCCAGTTATCCAGTTCACAAAAAAAGCTTACTTGAATACACAGTACTGTACATATATACACATACACATACACATTTTATTACAGAAAGAATGACTTCTGTAATGATCTACAAAAATTTAGAAAACTACAATAAAACTCTGATGCAGCTAAAGGGAAAATATATGCAAACATTGAGAAACTCCTTTTTTAATGAGAAATGTATAAAAGACATTAAGCATTTTATACAAACTTAAATATGTATGCAGAGCACACAAAATCCTCAAAGCTGGAGCGAGGCAAAGGACAACATTAGGAGGAAGAAAACCTCAGATAGCTAATTAATTGACTAATTCCATTTCAAAAGCAACTCAAGTGACCTCAAAGCTGGCACCACAACTTAACGTGGAGTTTACCAAACAGTCCAATGCTACTTAAGGAAACAATTTATCAACTGAGTCTATCAGTCTATTAACCAAAAAGAAAATCCAACACAATGTGGTGGTTGAGGAAATGACATCACACTGCTCACTGGCGCAATATTCTTGGGAAGAAAAGAACTTGGATATGATAAGGGATCTGATTTTCTGAATTTTTTTTTTTTATGACTATAAAATGCAATCTTCTGGAAGGTACTGAGGAAAATATGAAATACTGTTGCAAGTTAAAACCACAGCTATCACTTATTTGTCTCCCAAAGACTTTAAATAAGCAGAAGTGATCATCTTCCAGCAAACAGAAGGCCCAGCTTTGGTCTAACAACATCAAAGGACTGGCTGTCCACCACTTTGTCCCTTTTGCAGCCACTTCATCAGAATGGTAACTGCTTCCAACATGCACTCAACACAGGCTGAAATGATTAAACAAAAAGCAAAGCAAAGCAAAGTCAGACCCCTAGTTTCTGGCTAGCTCATCTTCATGACATAAAGCTAGTCTTAGGAAAAAACCTTGCAACCAACTATGGAATTTAGGTATATATATAAATCCCACAACTGTAACTGTCTCTGTTTTAAGTAAAACTAAGATGACTGCACAATTGCCCTTAGAAAAGAAAATTCTGATGTAAAAGGCAACATTTCAAAATGACTGTTGAACAAAAGTGTATCTTTTAGAAATTACAAATGGAGTGCATTCATACCTTCCATGAGCACATCATTTTAGTAAAGCTTGTAGGACGAAAAGACCTCAGTAGCTTCCCCTCCCTCCCCACCCCCTTTTCAAACCAGAATCCTGACTAGCCTCTACATGAATCTTCAAACTACATCAATAGGTAGTTCTGCATAGCCATCTAGAATATTAACATTCAGATTACAGGATGTACTCTTTGAGTCAACTTGTGAAGTGGCTTTTGTCAGCAATTATTTTTGAATATTTTCTAGGAAATAAATAGCATATACTGCACCTTCTGTACCACAGAAAGCATACATTAACTAAATAACAAGGTACCATCAAGGTACAATCTATCTTTTAAAAATCAATTTTTCACACTGAATTTTTTATACCATGCTGACTTTACAAGGAAAACAAAAGTACTAACTAACAGCATCAACCATTTTTTTAAAGAAATGTCTTCATCTTTTACAAGAAGCATCTTCAAAATGAATACAATATATTAGTATGAAACAGGGATTTCTTTGTAAAGAAAATACTTTAGTGAAATTGCTGGCAGAAGTTTTACAAGACCCATACTGTGAATGCGTCAAAAATGCATCTACAGAACACGAAAGATAACAGGAGAGGGAAAATAAATTGTATAACTTCAGTTTTCAATCTACTGAGAGGGAGAACAGCCTTTAATAACTCTGCAAGTCTGAGGGGTGAAAAGATTTCACAAACCTATTCCCATCAGTTTGGATACATTTTTTTTTCAAAAAAATATTTTTAAAAAAATCAAGTTTTTAAATTTAAATTAAATATACTTTTCTTTTTAAAAATAAACCAACATAAAATTAAACATGAAAGCAAAAACCAATGTTAAAGCCTAAACTTATAAGCTATTAAAATCAACTAAATCATATACAAAAAGGCCATCATCAAGCAGTACACACTCACTGCTAAAATTTTAAAGAACATTAAACCAGTGAACAGGTGGAAGTCACCGGCTAAGCATCCAGAATAGGAATCTGCTGAAGTTCTGAATCATGTTCTGACAGAAGCATTCTCCTTCTGCAGGTGCTGAGAGACCTCTTCCTTAATTTAGTTCATTCAACTAGCTCACTTGATGACTAATTCATTCAAAGGTGAGAAACCAATAGAGTTGGAAAAAAAAGGAGGAAAGGCTTGTTTTCTGCTTCCTATCTATGAAGAGAAACTATGGATGAAAGGATGAGACCTACTAGTTATAAAGCCTTGATAAGCATGGCAGCTAGAAACAAGCCATTCAATTCAATAACTACAAATAATGCTTCCTTGGTTTAATGAACCAATTCATTTAAAATGCAAAACATGTTTTAATAAAAGCCTGATGTCCCCCTTTTTCATCAAGTACATTTAAAAGTAGTTTTTTTAGCTAATAAAAACAAATTGAAAATAATGTTCTGTACAACTTAACTGATTTCCAATTTCTAGCCAAATGCAGTGACCCAAATAAGGAATTAGAAAAAGAGAAAGGTCAAGTATAAGAATTTAGTTAGTCACCATTTTCTAACATAATATAAAATGTAAAAATTGAGTCTGAACAAACATATGTAAAGCTATATAACTGGTTAGATAAATGTGTACTTGCCTGACTACACCAAGTTATATGAACCATTATCTTTTTTTAAGAAATGTAACTAAAAAGTGCACATAAAAAACAAGTTTAAAATCAACCGTGACTGAAATCAGTTATTTAAAATCAATCCACCCTGAATCCCATCCCATCTCCAGATTTTTTGGAACTTCACTTCCTCTGTCACTTGCTGCAACTAGCTCTTCAGATGCCAGATGCATCCTCAAACATGTGCATGCATACCTGTAAAAATTTCCCTGGAAACACTGCAAGACTCTACACCTCCTCTGAAGGGCAACAAGTTGTTGTTTAAAGCAGGCGTTCCCAACTTTTTTAAGGATGAGGACCCCTTGGTAAAGGAAAAAATCTTCATGGACCCTGTGGCTCCCCGACTCTTCAGGCAGAATCTGGCCCACACGGGCTCAGAATCTGACCTGTGCCACTCACCTCCCCAGGCAGGGGGCCATAGTCGCTGCAGCCCCTGCTCCCCAGCAGAGGGATGCGACCACAGGCAGCTCCCGAGGACGGAGCCACAGCTGCAGCAGCCCCACACCCCAGCAGAGGGATGGGACTGCAGGCAGTTCCAGAGCAGGGAGCCATAGCCGTGGCAGCCCCCACTCCCTGGCAGACAGATGGGGCCATGGTGGCAGTGCCACGGCCATGGCCCCTGGCCCCCTCCCCAGTCTTCCCCATCTGCCGCCTGTTCTAGGCACACCCCCTACCCCCCGCTTCACTGGCCCCAACCCTCCCCTCATCTCCCCTGCCCCTTACCTGGCTGCTGGAGCTGCAGGCACCTGGCCACCCCCGAAGCTACTCTCCCTGAGCATGCGGGAGTTTTGAAAACCCCCTGCCTGGGGAAAGCGCCCTTCTGATAGAAGCCTGATTCTCCCTGGTAACCCCAGAAGCATCTGGCCCCAGGTCCCAGCCTGTCCAAAGTCCCCCTGGAAACACTCTGCGGACCCCAGGTTGGGAACCACAGGTTTCAAGTATTCTTTCCCATGTCCAAAAAAAAAAAAAAAAGTCAACACTTAACAGCATGCAAATAAGTTAAAAATAGCTTAAATAAATTAGAGGTTTTCAAGTCACCAGGCCTCATGAAACACATTCTAGAATACTTAAGGAATTGATGGAGGGGATAGGTGAGTCATTTGCAATTATTTCTGAAAAGTCACAGGAAGAAAAAAAAAAAAAGGAATGGAAAGGGGCAAATATAGTGTCAATCTATAAAAAGAGGAAGAAAAACAATCAGGGGAGTTACAGACCAGTCAGTTTAACATCTGATGAAGTGGGATTTTCTCCCACGAAAGCTCTTGCAATAAATATATTTGTTAGTCTTTAAGTGCCACAGGACTCCTCCTTTGTTTGTTTTAGAAAGAGGATAGAGAAAACAATTAAGCAATCAGTTTGCAAACACCCAGAAGATAAGAAGATGACAAGAATAAATCATGTAAAACCAACATGATAGCTTTCTTTGATAGAGTAACAAACTTTGTGAATAGAAGGGAAACAGTAAATGCAGTATATCTTTATTTTAGTAAAGTTTTTGATACTGTCTTGCATGAATTTCTCATAAACAAACCAGAGAAATACAATCTAGATGGATCCACCATAAGGTAGGTGCATAACTGTTTGAAAAACCATTCCCAGAGAGCAGTTATCACTGGTTCAGTCAAGCTGAAAGGGCACATGGGTGGGATCCCCACAAGGCTCGGTTTCGGTTCTGGTTCTGTTCAACATCTTCATTAATGACTTAGATAATGACACATAGAGTATGCTTACAAAGTTTGTGGATGATACCAAGCTGGGAGGGGTTGCACTGCACTAGAGGATCAGATTAAAATTCAAATGATCTAGACCATTGGTTCCCGCCTGTGACCCAGGAACTGAAAGGGGCTTTCAAAGACACCCACAGCTCCCCTCCTGCTGGCTGCAGAATGGAGCTGCTTGCTTAACAGCCAAGGTAGAGAGCATTTCCATAGGCCAAAAAGTTTCAGGAAGAGCTAAAAGGTGCAGGCTCCTTGTTGCAGTCAAGGGGATGGAAGATGGGTACTCTATGGTCTGTCACAGGGAGCATGACAAAGCACTCCATTTAGGTTCATAGATGCTGGGGTCCCTGCTAAAGTCAGAAGGAGAGAAGAACTTCTCCTCTAACCCCTTGGCTGCAGAAAGAAGCCAATGCCCAGCGACCCAGGTGGAGCACACAGGCTACAGAACGCTTAGGGTGCCCCTACTGCACCCAGGGAGAAGGGAGATCAGTGAGGAGGATCAACCTCCTTGCTGAAGGAAGATGAGCTGGTGGTAGAAACTGGTGGCCCCTCAGGGTTGTAATAATGACATGTGTGGCCCTAGGACCAAAAAGATTGGGAACCACTAATCTAGACCAGGGGTGAACAAATCTATGGAACTCAAGAGCCACACATGTTGATTATTAAACCTTTGAGAGCCGCACTGAGGCACAGCCATATACTTTTACCTACTACAAAATTACTAAGTTTAAAATTTATTGCACACTTTAATTTTATCATAAAAAGAGGAAAAATATTTATTCTACTATTGTCAGAGTCTAATAATTACTTAAGGTTCTCAAGAAAACTAGGCCTATACAACACAAACTTAGCTGTTGCTTGACGTAGAAGACTGCAGGCTAGTGGCACCATTTCCCCACCATCCCCAACCACACCATGCTTCTCCCTACCATCCGCTGCCAGGCAATGCTTTTCCCCATTGTCCCTGACCATGACGCGCTTCTCCCCGTTGTCCCCAACCATGCCGCGCCTCTGCCCGCTATCCCCCTACTGAATCTCCAGGCCCTGACGCCGGTTCTCCTGAGCCGACCTCCTCCGTGGGGCCCCCTTACCTGGCTGCTGCAGTGACTAGGCACAGGCTGAGGCTGCCCCCAAGCATGCTCAGGGCTGGAGATTTGAAGCTTCTAAGCTGGGGCTGCTTTCCTAAATTAATTTGCTGATGTTTTTGCACAAGCCACATTTTTCATTCAAGAGCTGCATGCAGCTCCTGAGCCGCATTTCAGCCACACCTGATCTAGACAAACTGAAGAAATAGTCTAGAGTAAACAGGATGCAATTCAATGAGGACAAATGCAAAGTACTCCACTCAGTAAGGAACTATCAGTTGCACACATACAAAACGGGAAATGACACCCTAAGAAAGAGCACTGCAGAAAAGGATCTGCAGGTCATGGTGGATCACAATCTAAAAAATGAGTCAATTGTTTAACTCTGTTGCAAAAAAAGAAGAGCAGTCTCTAATATATTAACAATGCTACTGTAAGCAAGAAATGACAAGTAATTCTTCTGCTCCACTTTGCACTGATAGGAATATTGTGTCCAGTCCTGGGCACCAAATTTCAGGAAAGACATGTCAAGAGAAAGGCAACAAAAATGATTAAAGGTCTAGAAAATATGAACTTCAGGGGAAGATTGAAAAAAAAAAAAAATAGGTATCTTTTACTCTGGAGAAGAGAAGACTGAAGGGGGAACATGACAACAGGTTTCAAGTTCATAAAAGACTGTTATAAGAAGGAGGTAAAAAAAAAAGTTCCCTGTAATCTATGAGAATAGGACAAGAAGTGATGGGCTTAAATTATAGCACAGGCAGTTTAGATTGACACTTAGCAAGTTTTTCCTAATGTCCAGGATAGATAAGCATGGGAATAAATTCCCCAGAGAGGATGTGGAATCCCCCTCACTGGAGATTTTTAAAATTAGACAAGTAATGGTCTAAGACAGTCTAGAGCAGGAGTTCTCAACTTTTTTTCTTTTGTGACATGGTTCGCAGTGGAAGCCAACAGTGGTAACACAGAAGCCACTGCACCACTGAAAAGAATCATCCCTTCTAGTGCTTTTGGCAGCAGCACAAAAGAAAGGAGCCTCCACCAAAGAAAAAACTGCCACAGGGAGTTTTGGCAGCAGCTTTTTTTCACCCATTGTTAACCCAGGTCCCTGCCACCTCTCACTGCCACAGGGGGTTTCCACAGCAGCGACTCCCACTGCCGCTTGAAGCCCTCTCTCACATCCCCTAACCTCCACTACCTCCCCCAACCCACTGTCACATCCCGGACCCTCAGCCCATCTTGCTGCTGCTTCCCCTGACCCCCACCACTGCCACCGCTTCCACTGCCCTACTCGTTCCCCACAGCAGATCCAGGGCTGGGAGTACTCCCAGGGTGCAAGGGTCTCCAGAGCAGCACAATCTATTGAGAGCTGCTGGCTCCACTCACCCTGCTCAGCCCAGGAACAGGGAGAAGGGAGCAAGCAGGAGTGCTAGGGCTGGGAGCACTGTAGCTGCCAATTTTTGGCAACACACCTCCTGGCTCTTCACAACAGAGTTTTGTGCTGCAACGCAGTGGTAGAGAACCATTTGTCTAGAGCTGTGTTTCCCAACAGGTGTGCCATCAAGCCTCAGCAGGTGCACCATGGAATTTTTTGCAAAACTACTCAAAAGTTCTAATTGCTCATAAATATTCATGAGTTCATTTGGAGACTATATGGGCGTGTGCCTCAAAATAACTAAAGTTATCAAGGGTGCCACAGCAAAGAAGATGTTGGGAGCCACTGGTCTAGAGATAATGCTTTGCCCTACCATAAGTGCAGGGGACTGGAGTAGATGACCTCACAGGGTCCCTTCCAGGCCTGAGATTCTATGATTTTATGAGAAAGTTTGAGCTCATGCAGCTGATCTGCATTTCTACTGAAACCACATGAAATATTTCATGAATCTGCTTTCTTCGTGTGACATTTCAAATATTGAAGGAATAACCATTTAAGAAATGATTATTTAATTTTCCAGTTAAAAAGTAGGTAGCTATGCGCTCTCATATAATTATTCGGCTCAAGATTTTAAGTCATCCATGCCTTAATATAGGCTTTGACAATTCTATGTTTCTGGTCACCATAATAACCAATTGCAGGAGCCTGACGCTTAGCTCCACTACAAAGATGGAATCGAGGAGCACCTTCTGGTGCCCAAAAGTACAATTGCTGGCATCTAGCTATAAGCCAGTTTTGTCCACTCCTAACTTAATATTCAAACTGTAGAAAACATTAGGATATTTGCCTGCCCTTTCATTACCTTCAACCAGCCAAAAGGTTTCCTTTTCCCTCATGACGGCTAATTTTGCCTTCACCTTTCCCATTTATGTGATGTTTAGGCCAAAATGCACCATGCTGGTTCCTGGGATTAACTTTAAAGCCAATTTGGAAACTTTCAATAAGCACAATGTAGGTAGCAACCTCCAAAACAGCGATGATCTTTGAATACCTCTGGTTTGCACAAAGCAACAATTATCAATCCATTTAAAGACAAATAAACAAACAGCATATATTTGGTACAAGGCCCTAAATGGCCAGGCCTTAAATTACTTGCAGTAAGAAACTGGCTTTCCCCTTCTGAGCCCCAAAATAAAGCTGTTAGGTATACCAGATGGAGCCAGAAGAGTCTAAGTATATGTATGCTCACTTCTGAAAGTTGCATTCATTAGAAATAAAGCTAAATGTGAGGCTGTGCATAATTAAAAGCTTTTTTATTAAACTGAAACATCTTTATATAAAAACTTTCTATTCCCCAACAAGTTATTTAAATTTCTAGTATTTTGTCCATTGGCTTGGTTCTCTGCTTTCAATATGTGCTTTGAAGTTGCTCTGCCAGGAGATGGGGAAAAAAAATGAACGTGTTTCTGTCTCTTTTTCTGGCAAGTACTCATTGTTTTTAACTGAAACCACCTATAAAAGGATCAATTACAACAGCAATAATCATCTTATAAAACATACATAAACTAATATTAATTTATAGTTATTCTAATATTCTGCAGATTAGTGTTTATCACCAGTAATTTACTCAATTAGTATTTCAACTTTTCAATATGTTTTCTGGCATTTGAATATTTAGAAAGTTTGAGATGGGGCCAACAGTTATTTTTCTTCTAGTTTCCACCAAGATTTCTTTGTATTTAATGAGGCATGCTGCTTTATTTGGTTCACTTTCTTTATGTTTGGTTACAATTCCCAAAGGCTTCAGGGCATTTATACGAGAAACCAAAATAATGCACTAGCCAGAGGTGACAGAAATTAAGCTCTTCTTGCACTACTGAGAATTCCCTGAGTTAAATATCAAGAAATATACTTCCCCAAAAATATACAAGAGAATTATAGAATTTATGCTTCACAAGCCCCTAACTAACATATATAATTGATAGTTTCACTGAGGGTATGCCTATACTGACGGCAGCAAATTCACTGCTGTCAGTGTGCTTTTCCCAGTCTGATTGAGCAATCTGTCCAGACGCACTCAATAGATCTCTGACTTGACACTATAACTCCAGCCCTGTAACTGGAGCAGAGCTATGTTGACCGGATGGTACTTCCGGTGCAGTACACACAGGGAGGTAAATGGGAGTTAGTAAGATAACAGGAGACATGCAAGGTATTTTACGTACCTTGCTTCTGTC
The DNA here is from genome assembly GCA_007922195.1 of Podocnemis expansa. Classification (NCBI taxonomy): domain Eukaryota; kingdom Metazoa; phylum Chordata; order Testudines; family Podocnemididae; genus Podocnemis; species Podocnemis expansa. Next base: position 18,863,140 of record ML682013.1, read on the forward strand.
TCACTGACTGCTGCCAAAAAGTATGGCAAGTGTAGACAAGGGCTCAGAAATGTAGAACTATGCTTCTAGATTTCTACTTTTGTAAAGAAGCTGAGTGTACCACTAAGCACCAAAAAGGAAATTGAGCAGTCAGAATGACAATTGGAGTGGTTATGTAATTAGTATATTACAACACATGGCCATACCACTATATAAACACATACTGGTATGCACTGAGACTTAAACATACTAAACCATGTCATTAGAACTGTCTTTATGCTCTCCATGATACTACCTCAAGTCTCTCAAAACAATAGTAAGTGTTTAACAGAGGGCACCCAAGACAGGATATAGGCTACTCAGTGTCACCTACTAAGCTGCACTACAGAATGTAGAAGACACAGAGAGCAGAGTTTCTCATTCTATCAGTAACTCCATCAGTTAGACCTGATGTGAAAGCTACCCTCCTTCCACGCACGCACGCACAAAATTACTGCTGAAAAACATCTATTTCCACCTTCTTCAAGGACTGATTGTAGAGACAGCAAAGGTAGGTTAACACCACTCCATAGTACTCTTCCCAGCCCCTCCACTTAGCCCTCCAGAAATGATTCAGGTTTATTCACAGCGTGACCTGTATATTTAATTTTCATATGACTTAGGCTTCATTCACATACACATTAACAAAAGAAACAAAGCAAAGAAAGTCATGTGCTTCTTTAAATTTTATGTCTCCTTTGATTTCTATGATTACATTGCTATTGCTACTCAAACCAGACTCAGTCCACTAAAGTTGCTCCTTATGTCAGTAGTAGACTTCAACAGAGTTACACTCTGGGGATGAATTTAACACATTGTTTACAATTTTAGTTTTCATCAGTTCTATAATGCCATGTATTAGCCAATGCAATGTCTCAAACCTAACAACAAGATTCAGAAAGAGCTAAGTAATGCAAAAACAGAAAGAGTAAAGGCAAAAAAGGGGAAATATCCTCAAAGAACAAGGGAAATGGAAGCAGAACATCAGTGCCGATCCTCTGATCTGTGTTTCTGATCCCTTTGCTCCACTTATTTTCTCTCTGCTTTTCTTTTTGTCTCTTGGTTGATGCTATGCTGAGCATTAGTTGATACTAAGCATCAGAAGACAGAGAAAAGAGCTGCTAAAGCACAGTGAAAGGAAAATGAAACAAGAGAGAAAGCAACGGAGCAGGAACCCCAAGCAGCAGAAAGGCTTGATATTTTTCTTTATTAAAACAAGATACCTGAGTTGTGGAAGAACAAAAAGTGAGGAAATAGTGGAAGTCACTAGGCAGCCCATGAGAAGACAATATCAGAAGCAGCAGCACACACAGCCAATGGGATCTTCTGGAGTAGAACAACAGCAGAAAAATTGTGAGAAGCTGTTCAAAAGCAAAACAAAAATCAGAAAGATTAAAAAGCTATATGTAAATTACAAGTGATTTTCTATAATTGGTAGATGCAATGAAAAGAGTAAAGGTAAGTCAGCGGTTCTCTTTACACTGTGAAATGCATAGCTGATAATAGGGTTAAATGTGTAATGAATAAACAATAAATACAGAATAAATAGGTTAGACATGGAATATGGTGATTTAGTATCAACACAATGCTTTCCTCTCTATACGGAACTTCAGTTTGACTCCAGAACCTCACGCTGGGAAGTCAGTCACACTGTGTTCAAGTGGGGTGATAGAAAATGGAGGCCTGGAATAGAACTAGAGGAAGAAGAAGGGTATCAAAGTGCACTTCATGATGCTTTAACACACTGTCTTCCGCCACTATAGCAGCAGTTCTCAACCACTGTGTCAGGACACATTACTTTGTTACTACATGGATGTTAAGTGCATCACAGAGAGCAGGGGAGATAGCTGGATTCAGCCTGGTTGGGGAAGCTGGTGTATCTTGAAGTTGCAGTACATTGCCAAATATGTTGCAACCCACAAAAGGTTGAGAACCACTGAGCTAGAGGACTGACTGCAATGTTGAGAGCTGAAAATGGTGGGTTTAGGAGACAGAGAAGAAAAAGAAAAGTAGAAGGGGGGATAGTGTCCTTGAGATTCCAACAAGACGACTTCCCTAAGATCAAAGGGGGCATAGGCAGAGAAGTAGCATGCATTTGCACTTAGTGTGCTGACTCACTGGATGGGATTCTCCTCCACTGCTGCCCATGCCCTATACACCAATCCCTTCACCAGAGAGATTCCCCAAGTGCAAGTACTGTATAAAGGACACACACACACACACACACACACACACGTACGTTCCATCGCAGCAGACAGGCCTTGGGCCAGGACAAGAGTAACAGCAGGATCTCCTTAGCAAAGAATACTAGGGAGATTTCAAGGCAGCTTTTGGATTTTGAAACCATACACAGCAAATCCAGGTAAGGATGCCATAATACAAAACAGCACTCTGAGCTGCCTCATATCAATGGGCTGTACCAGCTCAGCATCAGAATGGTAAAAAGGTGGCTACGCAGTTCCATTGGGCTGCAGCCATTTGTGCGATACATCCTGGAGGTGCAGGCCACAACTTCAGCCAACACATTTACTGTGTGTTCAAAAAGCACAAGCGTGTATGGGGAAGGGGAGAAAAAACAGAATCTTGGCACTCATGGCCACTCAGTTTTTGCACCGATTTAATTACAAATGTTTTATACCAATATAGTTAAATGAGTACAAAACCTCCTTGTAGATAAACTTGTTTCATGATACATGTTTCAAATGCTTAAAAATGTTATTTTTCTGAAAACAAACTTGAAAAATAAATTATCTGCCATGTCTGAGCATTCATTTACTGAACCTTTAACTGTAGATGCGATTTTGATTTGATCAGTCTGATACTCTGCACATCAGAAAGCAGATTTTCTTACTTCTAATTTCCTGTAGTCTACCAGAAGAAATGTAATTATCCAGAAAGAATTCTTATTGGACTGCACAATGGCAGTGTGCACACATCCTGGCAATCCTTTCATACATGAGACTCATTGCATGAACAAGATGTACAAAAAAACTATGTTAAGCCATTAGTAAAACAGTTTTTGCCTATTAGTTGTAAACTGCCCTACATAAAACTGTAGAAATTGAGATGACTGACTGTGTCCTATGAAGGTTAAACTTCCTGTAAAGGTGACGTACACACTCAGTTTCCCGAGAGGAAGTAAAGAGCAAGATGCTCATAACCAGTGCCAAACAATTTGTGAAGCAGCATTGGTATTTGAGTCACATAATCGGCAGCAAAGTACCAGTTAAGATGTCACAGCAGTGACTAGCAAGGGCAGCGAAGCATAAAACTGGAGAGAAACAAAAATACAAATTCACAGGACAAGATGAGTAATAGAACATTCACTGAGGAGGTAGGGCAGACTGCCATAATGAGATGAAATTACCCATCCAACTTTTTTTTTCCAGCAAGTTAAACTTCTGATCCTCCACACAGTTCATGGAACAAGATACACATATCTAAGAAATAATTATGCTCGCAGTAGAGCTAAGACCAGTGGCACTCAAAAGTCCTTATCTTGTGGAATTAACTAAATGGCAGCAGAACACTGGTTTTTATCTTGATCATATTGAAGAACAGTTATAGTCTTGTTTTAAGATTATAAAAAGCATTCAGCAACAAAAATGAGTTTATTTTTGTTACAAATTGAAGATCCTTCCCTTAATTTCTAAAACTATCATTTGCCCCGCTGCAGTTTATTTAGTGGACCTCATGCTTAAAAATACTCCCAGCTAATGTCTGAAATCTGCTAATGTTCAGTTTTCTGAATGATTCTGATTCAAGCACTTCTGGTAACATGTCTCTTTTTCTCAAAAATAACCTGGCTGGAGTGTGTTTAGAAGAGTTAGTGCGTGTATGAACTCTTCCCCATTTAAAAAAAAACATCTGGTTTTCTGCTTTTTCACAGTGATTACTCTCTTAACATGAAGTGCAGACACGTCAGTGAAACGTTTATTATTGTAGCACTATCTGTGATACTAGGCTAAGAGTGTCAGAATTTCCATTACAAAATCCTTGTTTACAGGGCTTTATAACTCAGCTGTGAGATTTCACAGCCAAGGAACACTGTTTTAAATTGAAGTGTTAAACTTTTAGCTAAACTCCTTTTTTCTGGACCTGTCCAGTTCAGGACAAACCAAGAGACACAGTTAAAAACACTGCCTCTGATCGCTAGCAGGACCAAACACCAGAGCATATCCTCTGGTCCACAGCAGAGAAAGCAGCTGCATCTCATGCAGACAGTCCTCCTCCCCACACAGGTTATAAAACCCTGCACAATCGCCACAAAAATGCTCTGGACATCACCAGTAATAATCCATCTCCTGGGTAACAAGCCAAATTAGTGTGCACCCATTAAGCATTGTCTCCTTCCCTTCGACTCTGAAGGACTAAGCAACTACACCGTGCATCTCAGCCACGCTCCTTGCAGATCCTGGCCCCAGTTATAACAGGCCTCAGCCCCTTACTGCAACCACTGCCCAGAGGAGCAGCACTCAAGAGAAAGGCCTTCACAGCTTCTTGCCACTTCTCATACACAGCACTCAAGAGTCACATATTTTGCCATTTCATCTGCATTGCTGCTTTGTCAAGCCAATTTTAATTAATGTCAGCATTTTTTGTTTTCTATTAAGCTACTTCATACAAGCCAGTCCTTTGACAGTTTCATTCCATGTCATCTTCCTTTGTCACTGGAATTCTGCCATTTTACCAATCTTTAGTTTTCTACTGTGGTCTCTGCTAACTAGCACCTTTTACCTTCACTTTCCCCACAACAGCCTCCTGCAGATCTCTCTTAAATTTTCACTTCCATTTGCTTTGTCCTTTCACTACTGTTCACTATCTTCCTCCCATCTTCTTCTGCAGCACAAGGCTAGCTCATTTGCTGGTGGAGTCACTGTATCTTGAAATATTTAAATCATTACTTGAGGACTTCAATAACTCAGTTTTAGGTTGGAGTGTATTACAAGAATGGGTGGGAAAGGTTCTGAGCCAGCGCTGCGCAGCAGGTGAGACTACGTAATCATAATGGTCTCTTCCGACCGTAAAGTCTATGAATTTATGAGATCATAATGAAAATCACCATCATCATCAACAGAATTTACACCAATCAACATTTTTAACTATAAGCCACAGTGAGGCATGTTTTCATGGCAAATGGGAATGAAGGATATTTTATAGCAAAAACAATAAAGTAATGCTCCTGCAGAATTTCAGGGCTGTTGCCACGACATTTGGTCCCACTATGCTGTGGAGTGCACAAGGTCCTGATTATAAACAGAAAGCATCATCTTAGTACTAGAGTATCTCCCTAGGAATAACTACCAAAATATTTTGCTTCCAAGTTCCTCAAGTTTGCATTCTACTCCTGTTATCTTAAATTTTCCAACACTTTTCTGGATTCCAGGCCTCCGCTTCATGAAAAGGGAAGTTACCGAAGTCACTCTTTTTTTTTTTTTTTTTTTTTTTTTACATAGAAGTGCCTCATCTAATGCTGGGTTACTTACCAGTAACCATCCTTCTTCAAGACAGGCTGCTCGGAAACTTTTTGCTCTAGCCTGTCAGAAGAGGGCAGGCGGCCCTCTCTCCACCCCATGGCTATATAGGTGGCTGCCGCCTGGCCCCTCCCCAGTTCCTAAGAGTCGCCAACTCCAAGTGCAGGGATGGAGGGAGGGCTCTGAATGAATCCAAGCAGCCCATCTCGAAGAAGGGCGGTTACTGGTAGGTAACCCACCGTTCTTCAAGCACTGCTCGGATACATTCAGAAATAGATGACTGCTAGCCATGCTGATGGGTGGTGGGTGGAGTTGGCTCTTCCACCTTCAGCACAGCATAACTCCAACATGGGTATTTGTCCAACAAGCAGGGCCCTGCAGGGGTCCAGGAGATCGACCCAAGGACTGTCGCCCCAACAAGAAGAATCAGGGATTGCAGGACTTAATCCAGTGAAGAAAGTAGGCCCAGTTTGTCCGAACGCCTATAGTGGCACTTAAGCAGGAGGACCTGAAGTCATGGTAGGAAAGATAAGGGGTGCCCTAAACAAAGGCATCCCAGCTCCATATGGGAGCTAACACAGGAAAGAGGATAATGAGGAAGGATTGGGTGGGGACCCCTACCCCTCCATCCATTGACACATGGGATTAGAGGGCCTGGAAAGGGGGCCCCAGAATAATGCCTAGATGCTTGGCAGACCCATCTCTGGGGCCCAGAAGCGTCAATGACACTTCTTCAGGGAGGTCATCGTAAATAGAAAAGGGGACATCTCAGAAAGGCCCTTCTTTAGAAGTAATCCTTGAGCAGGTTATAGTAGTAAAAAGGGGAACCATTACGTGCACCCATCCTAGTATCAGGAGAGATGCTATGAAAAAGTGATTGAATTCCCCATGTTGAGTCGTCCCCAACCAAAAAGGGAAGGGGGGGTGACCTGAGGAAGGGAAGATGTGAAACCATCATGAGGTTCGGGGGGGAGGCCTTACGCAACTTCAAGCCCGGGTGCGCCTTTCTGTCCCCTGCCCTTTCACTCTACTCTCCCAGTACGTGGACTCACATAGGGGAAGGTGTGCTGAATCAAGGGAAGGGGTATCCGGCTGTCTCTGTAGACAGGCCAGGTCCACCTCGTGAGTCGTGCCTCCAAACTCCAGAATCGGAGTGTTTGGAGTGGGGCACATGGCTCAGAAGTTATTCTCACCTCTCACTACTATGGAGAGGCAGTCCACCTTAATAATATAGCTGGATGACTCATTCTAGTGACAGGTGCAGGTATTGGGTCTCAGCTACAAGGGGCCAACTATCAGGGATCTTGCATAGATCCTGATGAGGAGAGAAGACGACACCTTATGCAAGGCACCCAGGGAAGGTGGCTACACGAGAGACACCGCTAGATGAACATCCTGGTGGGCATATTGAAAGGTGGAAGGATGAGCCTTCCTACATATGACTGAGCGGCAAAGAGGAAGTCTAGTTAGTTTTGCAACTTATATCCGGATATTGCCTCTGGCTTTTGGGCCTGAGGGGCTTCTGATTGGAATGCAACAGAAACAGTCCCTTCAGGGATAGGGAGGAAGATATCTTGGGCCCCTTTTGTGAGGGGCAAGAACCCATGTACCAGCTTGGGACCTGGGTATGTGCCGCTAGTGGCGATTGAAATCCCAGGTTGGGAGAATTCCAGAGGACTCGGTCTACCACTCGGTCGCTTAGCCTCCCTTCCCTCTGCATATTTTGGAGGACGGTAGGAGAACAGGCAGCGGCCCCGTTCTACTGCTAGTCTCAGCTTTAAGTTGAGGCAGAAGATTTGAAAGTTCATACCACACCAAGGCTGTGAGAGAGTTAGCTGTGGCTATGTCCAGTTGCTAGGTCCCGGCATTTATGTCTGGTACACAGAAGGTGGGGAGAATTACCTGATCCCTGTGGGCAGGGAGGGTTCCAACTGTGAACGTATGCTCATGATCTCAATAAGGGTCGTTTGGGGACCATGGCTGAGCACCAGCGAGAGAGCGGTAGACGTGAGCGTGGCGGTGAGCCTATCCATCCTGCGGTCAGGGCGTGGAACCAATAGTAAGGGTTCTTTGCCTCACAGGTTGGATAGACAATGGTGGGTGACGCACTCTCTGATGTTGGGAGTGTGTTCTAAGAATGATATATGTGCCCCCTCTGATAAGAAGGTCACCGCGGAGAAAGGGAAAGGGGAAGGGGAAGGGGGGGGGGTCTTCCCCAACGGAGTGAATGCAGTCATGGCCTCTTGGACTAGGGCCCATGGCCATCAATTGCCTGCCTGGGTTTAGTTGGCAGGCTTCTGTGATTCCCTCCACTGAGGGAGAGGAATTTGAGCAGTGATGGGCCAGCCCCCGCCAGGCCTAGGGACCGACCCTGTCCTATCGGGAGGGAGGTTGTGTCCTGTGTGAATCGCCCAACCTCACCAGGGAGAGGATGGGGGGGGGGGGGAAGAGAGTCCCACCACTGGGAGTCAAGCACCGGCCGTGGCACGGGGGGCGGGGGCAATGCCGTCTACTAGGCCCCAAGGGGGCCTGGCAGCGATCTGGGCGGTTATAACCCAACTGATGACCAAGGTCGAGAACTTTCCTGGAGTTGTCCTGGGGGTCCCCTGGAGGGGTTCAAACTGAAGTTATGGTGGTGAAGACAAGTCCTCACTAGCAACAGTAAAAGGGGGAAGAAGGGGTAAACACGGCCAATTACCGGCCCTACAGGGCCGGAGGGTGTGAAAGCGGCCCCAGTAGGAGGAGGCCAAAATATTTTAGCTCTCCCCTGGGGTCACAGGCGGTGCCCATGATGGACGAGGTCTCCCCAGGGAAGAGGGCATCTCCCCCGAATGGCAAGTCGAGGGTGACCTGCTGTGAGGCCAGGGGGACTCTGGCTTCCCACAGCCAGACTGCGCGACGCAGGGTTACGGTGGAGGCCATAGTTCAGGCCGCTGTATCCACCGTGCCCCAGGATAAAAGGAGGAGGTCTTGGGAAGCTATGTTACCCTCCTCCAGGAAAGCCTCTTACTCGTCCCTCTCCTCCAGTGGGAGTAGGTGTCTAAATTTATGGAGTGACTCCCACACGTCCAACACGTATCCGCTAATGAGGGCCTGATTGTTCGCGACTCTCAACTGGAAGGCTGAGGAGGAGTAAACTTTGCGACCTAGTAAGTCAAGCTCCTTAGCGTCCCTCAATGTTGGGAGGGGAACGGGAGGGACCTGCCCCGGTCCTAAGGCCACCTCCACCACTGCATGAGGAGGGGCTGGATCATGGGTAAGTGAGGGAAATTCAGGCCCTGGGACTCTATACGTAAGACCAGCCGTATCTGAAACCAAGGAGATGGAACCCGGATTCTGCCAGAGGGAGGAGGCCAGTCCCAAATGCTGGGGTGGAGAGGCACAGTAACCGGTGCCACCGATGAAAAGAGTGGCCCGAAAAGAGTGTCCGAGGGTGACGTGAAGGACTGAACCTCCATGCCCATGTGGGCAAAGACACGGCGCAGGAGGTCAAAGTGCACCAACAAATCACCGGCATAGGAAGACGGTACCGGGTTCAGTGTTCTCACCAGTGCCGGGGGGGAGGGGTCAGCGTCAGCAAGGTTGGAGGGACTTCTTGCAGGCACCAATCCTGGGGGTGGTATTGAAAGGGCAACCGCGCCAAGAGTCAGCACCAAGGCTCCATGGAGCCCCTTGAAGCCCCTTCCCCAGGCTGAAACAGGCAGAAACCTCTCGGGATTCCTAAGGCGCCACCGGAGGCGGGTGGGTGGTATGATGCCGTGGGGATGGCTCCATGGTACCAGGACTCCCAGGGGCTCTAGTGTTCGGGGCCCCAGGGCCAGAGATGGAGACGGCGACCAGTGCCGCTCACATGGCACCCAGGCCTTCGAAAGGAAGGCCAGCTCCCCCCTTCTGGGAGGCGCCGGAGAAGGGGGTGTAGGCAACAGGAGAAGCACCCTCACTGCCTCCAGGGTCGATGGGGTCAGCACCGAGGCCAACCGGTCCCGGGGAGAGCCCTGTGCCCAGGAGGCGGGGCTTCTTTGGCGCCGCAAAGGGGCTTCTACAGCACGAACTGGTGCTGTGCTGGGCAGCAGGCTCTGGTGCTGAACTGGCAAGCGGTGCCATGGGAGGCCCCGAAGCCTCGGGGGAGGAGTGCAGGGCCTGCTGAGAGGTCAGGGCATGATGCCTCTGGTCCCTGTCCTTGATGATCCTGGGTTTAAAGGACAGGCAGAGAGAGCATGCAATGACCTCGTGGCTTTCGCTGAGGCACCGGAGGCACTTCTCGTGGGGATCGTCCCGTGGGAAGGCCTTGCCGCACTCGGCACAGGGCTTAAACCCCAGCATAGCAGACAGTGCTGGAGTGCGATGTTCCGGCCCAGAAAAGGAGACCTTCTTCAGGGGGACCAAGTGCACAAATAGGTTCTCCCATTCGAGCAAGAGGCTTATTCGAGGACAGGCTGCTTGCTAAGCAAGGAGCAGGCAGTTCTACCACCGACGCTGAAGTGGAAGAAATGAAACTGGGGAGGGGCTGGGCAGCGGCCACCTATATTGCTGTGGGGTGGTGCAAGGGGCAGTGGCCGCCTGCCCTCTTCTGATAGGCTAGAGCAAAAAGTTTCCGACCAATCCGCTGCTCAAGCACAGAGACACCTATTTCTGAATGAATCAGAGCAGCGCTCAAAGAACTAACTATTCCTCTCTCCTCCTCCCACAGTTGCATCTGCCTTCTTTCATGCTGCCTTTGTACCTGTAAAAGCACCCCGCTTCCAATGCAAAATAACCTCCATCTCCTCATTTAGGTCTTTTCTTTAAATGTGTCTTCAATGGAAAGAACTCATATTTTGGAAATCTGCCTCATCACTCTGTATTTAGCCAGCATCGTACTGTCTAATTTCAACTGACTTTTTTGGACAGAGAACAGTCACTTGCTATGCTCTTCATTCTTGCAAACCCCAAGCATTACGAAAAGAATCAGCCCCACTCCAAAATATTGAAATTATCTTAAATATTGGATTTTTAAGTTCACTACTTTCTGGGTTTTGAACTCTCAGGGTTCACATTTTCAAGTTTTTTCAGCAACCACAGAGGGCTAAAATTCAGGGGGAAAAAATCAACTATCACAAGAATCTACAAATATATAAAATTGTTACTGCACTGTTCTCTAATCCCCAGGAGTCTAAATATTCATAATGAACACAGTCAGCAGCAACAAGTCTTTCAAAATAGATTACATTTTGCTATAAACACCATAAAGGCTAAGGTGGATCAATGCAGTCTTTACATTGTAACTTTTTTTTTTTTTTTTAATGCTAGCCACTTTCTGTTCCCTGCCCCACTGTTTACTGTTGCACATAATCTGTGGAGAAAACTTAACTTAAAAAACTTTGAAACTCTCAAAACAAGGGAAGTGGATGCAGAAGAGCGGCAGATGGAAGCAGAGAAAGTTACTGGTGAGGAACAGAAAGTAGGTAGCTGTTGCTAGCAAGGAAATGGGCAGAGACAGAGCAAAAAGCTTTCCAGAAAATGAAGTGGAGGGCAGGAGGGAAGCTAACAAATGAGAGGGTAACAGACAGACTGGAAGTAGTAACTACAGTAGTGCTGGGACCATGATTTTATAAAGCAAATAGAAACTACTGAGAGAGAAGGTTGCGTATTTATCTGTGGATGCACGGTTTTAAATATGCATGTGCTTATGGAGAACAAGAAGAACACACTTATAGGAAAGGATTAAACACAAGCAGTGAGTTAAACATTTTTATTAAAATTGGCATAGCTCCTATACCAACTCTTCATATGATAAACATGATGAATTAAGTTTAATGAAAAATAAAATAAAAACACTCTTATTTCAGTTTCACAATGATGGGCAACCCACATAACGTGAGCCGTAGCAAGCAGAGGAAGCAGCTGGGAATGTGGACAGAGCAACTGGAAAGATTGTGCTGTTCTTACAGAGAATATGTCAGAAGAGAACTTTCTCTGCACCCATTATCGTAACCATTATTCTGCTTTTATCTTACTTATGCTGCATATTCTCTTCTCTATTTCTCCAAAAACTGGCATAAGTACTTTTAAAAGAAAATTAGCTGTATAATCAAAACATTCATTTTTTTCTTCCAGTATTAGCAATAACTTAGTTTCCGATTCTGACTGCAGTTTATGGGACAGAGCAGACTACTGCACTGGACCTTTTGCCCATGTTATGGGGATGGCTGCCAAGTAACTTATCCGCTTTTTCAATATGTCTAATCTGTTCTGTGATCATCTATCAGAGGATCAAGGACCAGTGCAACAATAAAATAGGCTGTAGAGAGGACAAGTCACAACACTGGGGATCTCAAGTCTGTGGAAGTCACACTAAAAGCATTCATACCTAGCAGGTGCAAACTGGAAAATAGAAGATAAACATGGGAGTAGGAAAGTGTAGGCAGATTAAGGGGACCCGAAACGGAAGTCAGATCAAAGTAAAGGGAGAATGAAATTTATTATTTCTATTTTAATCATTAAAAAAGATTAAATAAATAAGGTCTTAAAATACTTTATCTTTTTCACACCTCTTTAAAGTCCAGTCTTTTAGCTGTACTCTAAAGGTGAAAATTCACATTTGTTTAACATTTCCAAATCTTCCTGCGGAGCAACACACCTTACTAAATATTTCTCTAATTAAACTACTGCTGTATAGGTAAGAAATGAATGAAGGACCTCATAACTACCTCAGATGTATGAGTGCATATTGCTGGATGCATTGTGAAGGAATTAGTGTGAAGATCTATTACACAGAATTTTCCTTCTGAAAATCTTTCTTAAGACAGACCCAGTGACATAATGATGTACAGTGATAACTTTAGTGAAGAATCATTATTTACCAATTTTAAAATGAACTTTGGAGGGAGAAGTTTAAAAGTATTTTACAAGAGTATTGTAATTATACAACACAAGACCAGCTAATGCTAAATAGTGAAACTGTATAAATACTGGAAATATGGAAGTCTACTTTAGAGTCACTCATAAAAAGCCTTAAATCTGCACCTTTCACAATCATGCAGTATACGTAATAGGTAATGAGACCTCTATGGACTTCCATTCACCCAAATCCTTTACTATCACTAAAATTTTTCTTTGGAAATTCAAAACAAAATGAACATTGTCCAGAAACTATATTATGAATTACACGGATTTACAATATCATCATGACTCACTCTTTGAGTTTAAAATGTATTTAATGACAAGTCTCGCTTCACCTAAGGCTATTTAACATAATTCAACTGCTAAAATATGTATCTTACTTACTAAAAGTTAGACGACAGAATGCAGCATAAACTTTGGTGGGGAGTGTAATTTTTTTCCCCACTCTCTCCTCATACATGATTTTCTCTTGGCTCCCGTAAAGCAAGGGAAAAGGGATTTTTAGTGGGTTGTGTGGAGGATTTTTCAGAAACAGGTATAAGGTTTCTTTATGAAACTTATCCCAGCAAAATCTGAGCAGAGAAAAGATACACAACACGTTACAAATCAGGCTCTGGAAAAAAATATTAGCTCTAGCTTCAATATCTGAAGTCCTTTATGACGTTAACCAATGCTCAGAAGTGATTTTACACTCACTCACCAAAACTGTTATGCAGACAATTTCTATTGCATATCAAAACTTGGTCACAAACATACTACTATATGAATATGACTTCCGTTCAAAGTTTCAAGGGTCAACCTTGAGCAATCTTTATGGAAAAATGATCATTTATTTTAAATATTGGAAGTATTTTGTCAACCTTAAGTAATTTAGAAATTACTGAACAAATTTTACTCTAACTTCTCCAGTTTACACACCCATCCAAGAGCTCCACTCGCATACATACACTCTTCCGGAGGGCGAAAGCATGGAAATTTTTCAGCTCATAACTTTCTAAAATACTCTCCATTTGATCAAAGGGGTAACAAGAGGTATGGTTACAACTATTTCACAACCAGACCTAAAGTGCCCACTACCTAGCAAAGTACGGACTATAGACACATACAGTCCTACCAAACACCCCAAGTCCTTTTTCACCAGAGAGTAATTTAGCAGTTATGTGGAATGCCTTTATATAAGTTACTTGTACCAGTCAGGGAGAGCAAGTCAAATTTTTCTGTTGCAGCAGTGCACAATCTGAATTAAAACTCACCCCAGTGTTAGTCAGAAGGCAGGCTGCAGGATTTAAAGTCCTATTCAAATATCATAGCTTTTTAATATTTTTTAAAGTCTCTTATTGCCTTCACACATGTTAAGGCAGGCAGCATTTTTCTGAACTTGAAAATAACTTCTAATTATTTCAGTAATTATACAGATACTAATTTTAAGGAGATCCACTACCAGGTTAAGAATTATTCTTTAAAACTAAATCCCTACTAGTATCTTTCTTGAATGGTAACAACTAGCTTAGATCCCATCATTTTGCATGTGAAGTTGGCATTGTTTTCCAGTGTGCATTACTTTGCACTTAATATTGAATTTCATCTGCCATTTTATTTTCCAGCCACCCAGCTTTCCGAGATACATTTGTAACTCTTGCAGTCAGTTTTGGATTTAATGATCATGAGTAATTTTGCATAGTCTGCAATCTGCCACTTCAGTGCTTACTCCTTTTTCCAGATCATTAACTAACATCCTGAACTGCACTGGTACCAGTACAGGTCCCTGGGAAACCCTTACTATTTACTATTCATTCTGAAATACCATATAACCATTTATTTCTACCCTATGCTTTTTATCTTTTAGCAAGTTACTGATCCATGATTATTCTTATTCCATGAGTGCTTACTTTGTTTGAGATTTTGGTGAGGACCTTCCCAAAGGCCTTCTGAAAGTTCAAATACACTATATCAAATGGATCACCATTGTTCATGTTTCTTGAGATCACCAATCCTAACAGATTGGTGAGTCATGATTTCCTTTTACAAAGACTGTGTTGACTCTTCCACAACACATCATCTTTGTCTATGTCTCTCATAATTCTGTTTTTTACTATAGTTTCAACCAATCTGTTTGTTAGCAAAGTTAAGCTTACCAGCTTGTAATTGCTATGATCACTCATGGCGCTTTAAAAAAAAAACACATTACATTTAGCTATGCTCCAGTCATCTACACTGAGGCTTATTTAACCAACAGGATATAAACCACAGTAAATGCTCTCTCTACATGCATGGGCACACAAGTATTATACTGAATGCCTTTAATACTCTTCAGCCATGCAACCCAGACAAAGTTTTGCCCAAAAAACACACCAAAAATATATAGAAATTAAAGTGAGAAAGGTTAACAACTTCTGCAATGATTCAAGTTTGGGACTTTTTGCCACCAAAAAAGGTATTTTAAACTGCACATGACCTTATTTTTGTACAATATGTAATTTGGTGTTTTCAATGTTAAATATGGCTAATTGAAACCAGTGTTACTGAAAATTGCCACACTTACTCAGGGATTCCATAATATTATTTCACATTGAATGTGATCACGCTTTTATTCGTCTATCACTTTAAAGGCACAGGACAAATATATATGATATTTTCTGATTCAGAGAAGTAATGACAATGACAGTGAACTATCCTGAAAAGCAGTTCAGCACATAACACTTTTGGCTTAAGTTTATCTGACATGGTACCAACAACAAAATATACTATTTTGAAATTTAGCTACACTTTATACTCAAAACACAGAAAATCTAGTCATCTTTAAATTTACATGGAAATCCTAAACTTTTTGCAGAACTGGTGTTTGTCATCCAAGCAACCTTTCTCATCTTCACAGCACGAAATGTTCTTGAGGGAAGCACATGGTAATATGGAAATGAAAGGCCTCAAACAATCTTGGCCATTAGCACCCATGGTATATGTGCACCAACATTCTGATCATTCAGTGCAGGGTCTTAAAGTTCCTGTTGGACTCATGACTGCTCTTTTATTTGCAAATAGTGGCATCATCCAAACAAACAGGAAAATAATTCTTCTTCCACATTCAATCACCTGGGCATATTCCTTTTGGTTGAAAAACTAGCCATGGTGACTAAATCACTACTACTCATTCTATTTGGGGCTATGAATTTAAAATAAGAAATTTCAGTTTATGCAGAATGCAGCAGCTCCCTTTTCAAGCAAAAAAGACTACGAAGTGCATATCACTGGCACTTTGATGACTCTAATGGCTTCAAACATCTGACTCACTTCAAAGTCCTGGTTCTAACCATCAAGGATCTAAATCTATAAGGGTCTGGCTACCTGAGATTCTGTCTTTTCACCTAAGACAGAGAGGTCAAACTCATTTGCTATTGTGGGACAGGTTTTACTTAAATGTACTTTAAGTGGGCCTTACATGTCAAATTAAAATACTATGACACCCCCACAGCATTGCAGAGCACTGTGTATGCGAGACTGCGCTCCACAGCTATGTCTGAACTAGAGGGCTCAGTTAAGTTGACTCAACAAGGTCAACTTAAAGTTGACTTTATTATGACAACTTAGAAAGTCCACTTCTTGTAAGTCGACTTAAGCAAGTGCCTCCAAAAGTGGCCATGGAGTAGCTTATGTCAACTTAAGCCTGGTTAAGTTGACTTAAGCCTCCAGTGTACACAGAGCCCGTGAGACCACATTCTTTCCCTCTGTTAGGGAGAGAATGTGGTCTCGCAAAGCACAGTCTGACACACCCAATCCTCTGTGATGTTATGAGACCTGACACTCGTGGCACTGCTGAGCACTAGGAATGCAAGACCACACTCTCTCATGGGCCAAATGGCCCCCAGGTTGCATGTCTGACATCCCTGACCTAAGACAGCTGCACTCAAGATAATACTGCAGCTGACAGAGTCCAGAGTGAAATACTCCAGAGTCAGGGATACAGCATTCTGAGTGGAGGGAACATCTCACAGCAAAAAGTAAGAATGATCCCAATATAGATCCTTTCCAGGGAAAATGTGATGTCTATCTTTTTGCAAAAGCCTTTCTCACAACAACAACGACCAACTAGAAGAAAAGGGGAATAAAATCTAAATAAATTACCAATCAATCATCAGATGTAGTGGTGAATAGCAACCATTATAGAAAAATATAATGTGACCCTATTGGTTGTGCTACCTCAGAACTGTGATGACCACATTAGGAATATTCAAAATTGATATTCTGTCTGTGTACTGCTGGTAATGGCTTGTGAGTTCTCATTTACATTTACCCGGTTACAGAAACTGCACTTTTATTCAAATCTTCTAAATTCTCTTCTTCTAAGTTTCATGCACCTGCATCAAGACTAAACTGCAATGTCCTGAAAGGACCAGTCAGTAGCCTATTCTTGGACACAAGAAGCACGTTACAATGCAATGACCTGCCCCAAGCTGACAGCCTTTAAATTTCTCACTCAAGATCAGAATTCCCACAACAACTGTCATACAATCCAAGATCAAGTTTGCCAGAAGTGCAGTTCATAGTACAAGATGTATAACTTCTCCTGTGTTGTACTTTTTTTTTAAAATAAGTTAAATAATCAACATTAATGTTTTAGTACTTACTGGTAGAAAACAATCACCATAGGTCACATTAGTCACCCTGTATAGAGTGTTGAAAGGATTAGCTGATGCGCAATGTTTTGAAATACACTGATTTCAAAAGTATGCACTTTATCAGCAATCTTGTATTTGATAGGTCATCAGCCTTTGGGGTTCCAAACCCTTTTCTCCACTACATTGTACTAGTTCACTTGAATGAACATCATGCATAACAGATTAGGTACAGGTAAGGAATTAAACAACTGGTTGAGAAGAACAAACTAAAATACACATGGCATTAGGCCAGTCAACTGAGCAGACACTAAGCAGAGTTTAGAAAGAGGAAGCACATTAGAGGGAAAAGCAGAAGTTAGTAAAGGAGGAGTCTAACAGATGGACGAGCAATCAGGATAATCTGGTGGAATAAGAAGTCATTTAGGTATCCCAAGATGTGGTTAAACATAAAGGTGCTTCTAGACACATTATATCTGTTCTTGGGATACACTTGTGAGAATGTGTTTAACAGGTCAAAGGGTATCAAATATTCAAGACATTTTGCTATGTGCCTTCATTTCAATGTCTGAACATTGAAATAAACAAAGCTATACTGTTTGTTTAGACAAACATCTGGTCTCATGCCTGCTCACAGATTGCATCTATCCTATTTGGACCATAGTGCAATTATGTTTTTAAGGATGAGACTGTACCATTTAGAATCAGTGTCATTCATTTATATTAATTTAATCTTTTAAATCATTTCTGACTTTCAAAATGACTAGTCCTCATAGAGGACTGTATCAGCTATGTGCCAACTCTGAAGTTTGAAAACAGCCATTTGAGTTTCTCCACAGATTAAGAATTTTTAAAACATTTTTCATTCTTATAGCATTAAATGGTATCATATATAAGATTTCTAAGAAAAATTTACCTTTGAACTGAAATTATGCAGAAGGGAGAAGTAGCCTTGTTTGTCTATTTCATCAGAACAAGCAAGGGGTCAGAAATCTTAAAGACTTGGCACTTTTAAAGACTACTAACAAATTTATTTGCTGTATGAGCTTTCATGGGCAGAATCCCACTCTGTCAGATGAGTGAATGAAGTGAAATGAAATGAATGAAATTCTCCAACTCATTCATCTGACAAAATGGGATTGCGCCCATGAAAGCTCACATGACAAATGAATGTTAGTCTTTAAGAGTGACACAGAACTCCATGTTTGTTATGCAGAAAGGATAACGCTAAAATAAGAGACCATATTGTTAGTTAAAAAAGTCCTAATTTTGAACTGTATAACATGAACTATCAAAAACCAAAAATATTGCATTGCAGGTACAGAAACAGACCCTCTCCAACAGCATTTGTTCATATTAATTAACAGTAAAAAATAAAATCTCTCTGTAAATTTGAAGAGAGAAGATCATAAAATTTCCTACCCTAACAATTACACCACCTTCAGTACCTTCTTTTCTTTAATTAAGATGGTGAGCACCACAATCTACACAGTAGTTTATCTACACAGAAATGGATAAAGTAGTCCTTTCCCAAGAGAAGAATCATTACACAGGAGGCTGTTCAGTAGAGGAGAAAACGGCAATTGAAGCAGAGAAATGATGGATAGCAATGACCTTTCTGTAAAACATGGGCATATCTTAGGCCATTTAATTTTCAGAATTGGATTATTATTAATCAATTATTCATAACCATTTGAATTTATGAGAGATGTTTTTTGTTGTCTTAAATATCACAAAGCTAAGGTCCTCCTTGAGAACCAGAAAAGAGATTAAATCCTCACAAGTAAATAGCAATCAAGTTTCTGAAACTTTCCCCACCATAACATTCTTTTCCTACATAAAAAATACATTAATGATGACTTTAGACTTTCTGTAAAACTTGTGTCTTCATAGTCTAAAATCTACCCTCTTAACCATTTTGAATGCTGTCTTTACTGTAACAGACATATTTTCAGTGCCAATACAGTTTGAGTGAGAGGACAGTACCATTTGAGACCGGTGTAAAAATGCATACTGCATCTTAGGCTAGAGAAGAAAACACTGCCACAACCAGTACTGCTGCATCACAGGCTTTTTCACAGACACAATTAAACCATATAAGCAAATACAGTTGTATTTAAGCATGTTCTTTATTCTCAGCTTAACGGTGCGGGGAACCATACCCACATATACTTGTGTATAAACCAAGATTTTTATGCCTGAAAATCCCCTTCAAAAAGGGCACTCAGCAGAAAGCAGCCCCAGACCAGGAGGTTTAAATCTCCCACCCTGAGCATGCTCAGAGCATACTCGGGGGGGAAAGCCCCAGCCTCTGTCTAGACACCAGAGTGGAAATATTGTGCATTCATCCCAGGCAGGGTTTACAGCAAGGGGAGCAAGCCCCAGCCTCTGCCTAGCTGCCAGAGTGGCCAGATAAGGGGGCCCGGGTGTTAGGCAGGGTGTCAGGGACAAAAGGGGAAGCTGCAGCATGGCCCAGGTGTTAGGGAGGGTGTCAAGGGTGGCAAGAGAAGCAGCGTCAGTTCCCAGGGCTTAGAAGGGGGTCGGGGACAGTAGCAGACGTGGCAGCAGGGCCCAGGGGTTTGGTAAGGTGTCAGGGATGGTAGGAGAAGCCGCAGCAGTTCCCTGCAGTTTGGAAAGGTGTGGGGGAGTCCGGGGAAGCCAGCAGTGCAGGGTGGGGAGGTTAGAGGCTCCAAGCCACAGAGGGACGTTGGTTTATGAAGGTCACCCATTTTTCCTGTTTTTGGGCCCAGAACCAGGGGTCAACTTATCCATAAGTATATATGGTACAAAGCCTTTGAAAGGTATGGGTGCACAGCAACACACAAGGAAAGGATTAATAGGTGAACATGTATGGTTATGGAGTGCTCATGAACAGGCACATGAGCTGTTGTGAATGGTATTTTTTTTTTTTTTGCTGGCTGACCCAGCCTATTTTTTGCTGGTCTGGGAATTGGAACCTCTGTTCCCAGAGCTCTGATGTTCCATCAGGCACCCCTCCCCCCCCAAGCATCAAGGAAGAGTTGCAGCAGAATGAGGATCTCCATAAAAGGATGCCTGATTGAAGTAAGATGGAAGGAGGGGGGGGGAGCTACTAGCAGGTATTTAAACACACAACTAAGGAGTAAGGAAAACCTGATAAGAAGAAATGTATCCTGAATGTTTGTAGAATCCTAAAATCAAAAGATAGAGGGTGAGTCACTATGGAAGGAAAAAGGCTACAAGTTTCTGAAATTTTGCAGGGCTATCAGAACGGGCTGAGCAAAAATTCTAGGAGGTGCTAGTGTGGAGAGCAACCAGAAGCTTCTGAGCTACCAAAATTCAAGGCCAGAGTAAACTGATTACAGGAGATTACCATCTGAGGGTGAAGTCCAGGGAAGTGCCTCGAAACCAAGCATCTGGTGTTGGAGGTTGCAGTGCAGTAGTACAGAGTCCTTAAACCAGATCTCGGAACAAAACAATGGTTCAAACAGACTCTGATGGTAGGTTCAAAGCTAATTGTACAAGAACTATATTCTTGACCTACAGTACTAAATTAGTTCTTTACAGCTCATTTGAATGGACTTCATAGAGATTAAAATTGTGAGCAGAAATTGACTAATTTTCAGTGTAAGATGTTTAAATATTGTACATTCAAAGAGAATTATAGTTCTGGCACTTAATCACACCATTCACAGGTAACAATAATCTACAGTGCAGGAAACAAGTTGTACATGAAATTAGATGTGAAATCTGTAACAAGGCATTGTTAAAACCAGCTCATAGATTTTAACCAAAGACTTTAAAAAAAATAAATAAATCAAAAAAGGAAGGCAACACCTAGAAGCATTGTAGAAATTTACAAGTATCTATTGTGGGAAATTATACCCAGTTTCTGAAAGCCATCTCATGCGCAACTTTTAAGAATGTGTCTACACAAGGATACAAGACCCACAGCACAGCTGTGACTGGCCCAGATCAACTGGCTCAGGCTCGCATACCTAAAAATCACAGTGTAGACCAGCAGTTCTCAACCACTGTGTCACAGCACAAAAGTACTTCGCCACACAGCTGTCAGTGTGTTGCCCCAGGAAAGCCCCATGCTGTGACTGAGAGATCTTTAGAAACTGCTGCTCCAGTCCAGCAGCTTTTAAAGGGCCAACAGCAAAAAAGCAGCCCTGGAATTTCAGCAAAGACATTTTGATCCTCCTGGACACACACCCCTCAGGCTGCTACCAGCTGAGCTGCCTGCAATTCCCCCCCTCCACCCGCTTTCCAAGCTGCCTTAGCTTTGTTCTTTTGCAGGGCTGGGGATGCACTGCAGCTTGCTCCTGTCTGGACTCCTGGGAGCCCGAATTGTAAGTGGCCTAGAGAAGGACATGGGGACTTGGATAGAAGGGAGAATAGAGGTGTGAGGCAATGTTCCCTCTAACTGCGCTGGCGCGCTGCAGTGCACCCCGCCGCAGC